>CAIGRQ010226187.1:0-10772 GCA_903798375.1 Fraxinus sp. D2006-0159 | reverse complement strand
CATATTTGTGCAAATATTGGACAAAACTCAACAGTACAATACATAAGATTTTAGGTCTTTTATTTTCTTTTATATTGTCGTGTCGT
Organism: Fraxinus sp. D2006-0159; assembly: GCA_903798375.1. NCBI lineage: Eukaryota > Viridiplantae > Streptophyta > Magnoliopsida > Lamiales > Oleaceae > Fraxinus > Fraxinus sp. D2006-0159. The sequence continues at coordinate 10,686 of CAIGRQ010226187.1, read as the reverse complement.
ACTCATCTACCTTTTTATTTTTCCAAAATATCTCTTGCCATCTTCAATGAACATCATTATCAATATCTCTTATCATTTAGGGATTGCTAAAATTATAATGTGTGTGAGAGAGAGAGAGAGAGAGAGAGAGAGAGGACATTATAAGGGCATATTTGTGCAAATATTGGACAAAACTCAGTATTACATTACAGAAGATTTAGATATTTTATTTTCTTTAATATTGTCGTGTCGTGCCCATCTACCTTTCCGTTTTTCCAAAATATCTCTTGCCATCTTCGATGAACATCATTACCAATATCTCTAACATTTAGGGATTGCTAAAATTTGTTGATGGAAAATTATAATGAGAAAAGAAGAAGAAGAAAATTTGGGTAATTTTTACCATTTTTTAAAAAATATTTTTCAAGATTTCAAGATATTTTGCCCAAATATCTTTTCGAAAGCTGTCTGAATAAAAAACATGATTATTAGTTAGTACTTAGTTGTATTTAGTATTTTTTTTCTTGGTACGATGAAACCTTGTCACTTTATATACACTCTTATGGAATGGTAATTTATAAATGGAATTATGTATGAATTTGGTAGAAAAAAATTATAAATCTTCCTTATTTTACTAAGTCTTACTATGTTTTCATACTTTAATGGTAGACATCTATAATATTAAATGGGATTTTCTAATATATATATATATTTTTGTACGAAGTCCTTATTCAATCTCAAGTTTCGTAGGCCTAAAAAACTATGACCAAGAGGATCATGGATGAGGTTTTTACACAATAATAATAATAATAAATGGAAGGAATTTTTACTAGGCGCCCATCAACCTATTCAAGCTACAAAATTATTTTTATATCGATTTTTATTCTCAACAAGTTAGGGAAAAGAGAGCAATTGAACTAAGTCTATGTTTGGTTTAGACAAACATTAGATTTTTAATAAGTTTTGATAAAAAATGATGAAATATGTGATTAAAAAATAATAAAAGTTGTGGATCCTATAAAATATGTGGTTAAAATTATAATTTCTTTAAAAATGTTTTGATTTTTTCAAAAAAAAAAAAAGTGCATTTTGAAATTATAATTTTGCATGGAATATTCATAACAATTTGTTAATGGTAAATTCCAAGGGAGTAAGATAAAAATACTAACATATAACCTCTAAACAATGTTGACATTTTAAATTGGGTGAGTCCTAACATGGAATTATTGGGTTCAAACCACCAATTTATTGAGCGGCACAAGTTATAAATTTTGATGAAAAATATGAATCAAGCCTATATGTGAAATGGCTTGTTGAAATATTTTAATGATATGCATACGAGTCTCTAATAATTTAAATGTTTAGATTAAGGGTGTGTTTGAGCCATATTATTTTGGAAGAATGTATTTTGAAATAGTAGATTGATGGGGAATGTGTGGTTGAAAAAGAAGGAAAAGTTATTGATTTGATGGAAAATATTATTTTATTGAAAAATGTGTGGTTGAAAATGAGTAGAAGAATGAAAATGAAAATTTTAATGTGTAACAAACGCTACTTCCAAAGTTTCCATTTCGTCTGTCTTTGTCTAACATTTGTTTTGACCTTGGGTGTGTTTGAGCCATATTATTTTGGAAAAATGTATTTTGAAATAGTAGATTGATGGGGAATGTGTGGTTGAAAAAAAAAGTTATTGATGTGATGAAAAATATTATTTTATTGAATAATGTGTGGTTGAAAATGAGTTAAAAATGAGAATGAAAATTTTAATATGTACCAAATAGAGACTAAATAATTCAAGTTCAACATGTCTGAAATAAAAGTAATTTACAAGAAAAGTTTTTGAAGCATTCAATCTGTCTAGAAACTCAAATGCCGAGACATCAAATTCCAATATCAAAATTCTAAATAACAAGTCACAACTAAGAAACTTCAATATCAGCACGTTTGAAGCAAACTAATTTGACAAGAAGTCATGTTTCTAACTCTAGAAGAGAATATAGAAAAGGCCAAAAGGGACCAAAAGAAGGAAAAATTGTAGCAGCGGTCCCTAATTTATTCAGTTTTTGCAGACTTTACATAACTTTCATTTTGTGCCAACGAATGTCTAAAACCTTTCATAAATATACAACTGGAGTCCAAATGAAAACATCCATTTGACCGTTAGTTGACCAATAAAATTGATTTTGATCAAATCTAAAATAGGGAAAATGATAAATTCATTATTTTTTCACATAAAACAATTAGAAAAAAACATAATAAAAGGATATGTTCACCCCACCAAAACTGAATCAACCCCAACCCCAACCCCCACCTCCTCCTCCTTCCATAGTCACTCTCCGTCGCCACAACCTTCCCCTTCCCCTTCCCCACCACTTTCTATTTCCACCTCCATCCCAAAACAAAACCACTTGCTCTTCCACATCGACAACCCGTCACTATCACTCTTCGCCGCCACCTTCCCCACCAATTTCCACCTCCACCTCCATCCCAAAACAAAACCAATTGCTCTTCTATAACCACAAGTCGCAGCTGCCACTCTTCGCCTTCGCCTTCCCCTCCCCCACCAATCCCCACCTCCACTTCCATTCCAAAACAAAACAAATTGAAACCTATCATACCAAAAGGTTGATTATCAACCACTTTCATCACCCAATTTTAATCATTATATCACTCACCTCATAGGCATACATCAATCTTCCATTTTGAGAGAGTGACTTGTTCAATGTAGTGAATATAGCAACATTGGATTAGAACCCATTCTTCTTGCAGTAACTAGTTACCAAAACTGAGTATGTGCAATTATCATGGGCTAAATTGACAGATGATAATTTGGACGCTAATCTAAACTCATTGTTGTGACCAAAGCCATAAGAAAATAGTTGAATCTCTCTTGAATTTATTCATCATTTTTTGAGAAGTGAGAACTGCTATAACCGTTTCAAGAAAATTTTGGAACTCTTGGCAAAAAATGGGGTACATTTTAGGCTTTGAGTAGAGGTAGGAAGTGCTGCAGAAATGAGAAAATTACTTTGTCGGGACCTATTGTTGGTGCGGTGAAAGGTGTGGTGGTCGTTGTGGCGGTCCCAAACGGGGATAATTGGAAAAGGAAAGGTGTGGCGATCGTGGCGTGGGCGTTGGTGGCTGTGGTTTTTTGTTTGGGTAGGAGGAGTGGGGATGGAGTCAAGAAGGAGATGGATACTTTTTTCTTTTCTTTTCTTTTTATTTTCTTTTTATATTTTAATTATTTTATGAGGTTAAATAGCAAAGTTACCATTTTAGTCTTTCAATTTGGTCAATTAATAGTCAAATAGATGTTTTTCATCCATTTGGACTCTAACTGTATATTTATGAAAGGTTTATCATCTTCATTGACACAAAATGAAGGTTAGGGTAACGTTTTCAAAAATTGAAAAGATTTGGGACCGCTGCTGCAATTTCTCCCCAAAAAGATTCCAAAAAAGTACTTGAAAATTTTATAAAAACCGACCCGAGTTAAGGCTCGAGGGAAAGCCGGAAAAAAGTAGCGATTCTTCGTCCCTTATTTCTGTGAACTCACTTATAAATTGTCCACACCTTCCGTCTGTAAATTGTGTGTTCAATTAGTGAATTAGTGAGCGTCTTTTCCAACTATCTTTCTCTTCATAAGCAAGACCAGACCAGACCAGACCCCATCCCATCCCACCCCATACCCTCCTCTGTTCTCCCCAACTTCATCGCCATTAGAACTCCCAGTCTTCTCCAGGTACTTTACTTATATGTTTTGTAAGTCGGGATTATACAGTACTCGACACTATGATTATATGAGACATTACATATGTGAATGCAGATTGCAGAAAAAGAGTGCAATGACCAACCAAAATTTGGTGATTTCTGATGCAAAATCGGCCCTTACAATGGCAATTGCGGTTGCTATGTCTGAATCCAATCTATACTCAACCGCCATGCCCAAGCCACTGGTCGCAACAAATGGCTTCTTTACAAGAAAAAAGTTGATTAAAAAGCCTGAAACTAATGGAGGAGGAGCCAAGATTAATGCCTTTACTGATTCAATGCGGGCTTCTTCACCAACTCGTCGAGCCACTGAAACTGAAGATCAAAATTCTTGGATTGTAAGCATCATCAACTCTACTTAAATTATAAGCACTTATCTTGAAAATAAGTTATTATTTGCCTGATAATATATGCTTAAACAGATTCGTCATCCATCAGCTTTAAGCATGTTCGAGGATATCATGAATGCTTCAAAAGGAAAGGAAATAGTCGTGTTTCTTGATTACGATGGTACATTATCACCCATTGTCGAGGATCCTGATCGTGCTTTCATGTCTAATGAGGTTAACGAATTTCTTCATTAAGCAAATCTCTACTTATAATTCATTCCAACTTATTTTCATTAATCTTCTCACTCTCCCCATTTTGTATTATAATCAGATGAGAGAAGCAGTGAGAGATGTAGCCAAATTTTTCCCCACAGCCATTGTAAGTGGAAGGTGCAGAGCCAAAGTGTATAATTTTGTGAGGTTATCAGAGCTTTATTATGCAGGGAGTCATGGAATGGACATCATGGGACCAACAGAAGGACACAAAAAACAAAGAAAAGTTAGTTTTCATCACTCGTAATGGTCCATTCAATACTATACATTTTGCTGCATAATTTTTCATATTTTGATTTTTTTTTTAATATAACTGTTTAGGGAAATCAATCTGTCTTCTGCCAGCCTGCCAGAGAATTTTTGCCAATGATTGATGAGGTAGGTTTCCATCTATTTCACTCTCATAGGAAATTCCAAAATTTTATTACCACAGCGTCTCAATTCTAATCTGTCATCTTTTCTAGGTAAACAAAATTTTATTGGAGAAAATCAAATTCGTCCCAGGTGCAAAAGTTGAAAACAACAAGTTTTGTCTATCCGTACACTACCGTTGCGTAGATGAAAAGGTAAATAATAATAAAAAAAGTTGTCCTTCACGTCATTTCTTAGATTTTCTTTCGATGGAGAAGTTTAAGAGAGATTTAATTTCTTTTACTTGTTTATTAGATTTGGGGCTTACTAGGAGAGCAAGTTAAAGAAGTGATTAAGGACTATCCAAAGCTCAGATTGAGCCAAGGGAGGAAGGTGTTGGAGATTCGTCCTGCCATTAAATGGGACAAGGGAAATGCACTTGAATTCTTGTTAGAGTCATTAGGTGAGCGATGAATACTATTTTTAGTTACTATTTACATAAAACCCACTTCTAGTACTAATTTTATTTATTTTATTTTTTTGGTTGGATCTTCAGGTTACGACAAATCAGACAATGTCTTACCAATTTATATTGGTGATGATCGCACCGATGAAGACGCATTCAAAGTACGAATTGGTTATGGAGTTGAGATTGCTATTATAAAAAAAATTTTAGCCCATTTTTTTTCCCGCAAAAATCACATTTTTAGTAATTTTTAATGAAAGTTAATGAAATATGTAATAGAAAATCCCATAACTTTTTTTAACTACACCCGACGGGAGCTTAATACATGAACTGACGGGGACTTTTAATTTTCAGGTTTTGCGCAAGAGAGGACAAGGTTTAGGAATTCTAGTGTCTAAAGCTCCTAAAGAAACGAATGCTTCATATTCTTTGCAAGAACCATCCGAGGCAAGTACAATGAAGATTCTCTAGATTTATTTAAGGAAGTTTTGAATTAATTTACGCGTTAGATTATTAATGCTTTATTGTTTCATATTTGACAGGTTATGTACTTCCTCAAACGTTTAGTGGAATGGAAAAAATCATCCTTATTAGGACATTAGAACGAGCACCTCCCTACAAGCATAGAGGAAACAATCGACTCCTACCCTCAAAGTTTTATTAGGGGTTCAAGTGATGTTGAATTTATGTACCAAAATTTGATCGATTGTAATGACCTTTACGTTAGTAGAATAAAAAGTTTTCTCTCATTTCATGTCGTTATCTTTGATTAAACGTTTTCGGGGTGTTATTTTTCTCCCTTTTCGTCAAGCTATGTGAGTTTTAAGTCTTGTCTTGACTATAGATACACTTTGCTACCAAATCAGACGGCTCTAAAGTGATCACACGTGTGTAGTAGTTTGGAGCCGGCAGTTGGTGAACTGTACCAGAAATTTTTCCAAACGTGCTAAAAAGTATAGTAAGCTTGAACAGGCGGCCAAATGGGAACATTCCTAGCACAAAATGTGCAAATCTTAATGAAAAGGAATAATTCTATCCAGGCATCAGTATTTTAACACATTTTAATATGTGATATGAGACAATATTATCACGCTGCAGAATAAGATTTAGTGGAATTTCAATTCAAAATTCCAACTTGTCATGCAAAGAATCAGTATATAATCCAAAGTATTAAAGCTGGTCAATATGATTAAGCATATTGGACTGACTCCCTAGTTCTTGATCTAAGAGACCAAGGGAAAAGAAAGAAAAGAAAAGGAAGTCACACAGATTAATAGATACTATGCACTTCTGGTACATAGTACTAGACAGTATATTTTAATTTTATTTTATTCTTTGTTAATTACCTCAAGATTGGTTGATTAGTCATCATGGCTTGAAGCGAGTTTAAAAGATCAACAGACTAACGAATCCTCCATACGACACATACCGTTAAAACAATTTTGGGGTAAGTTTGAAACATAGTATTAACGACATTGTGCACAATAATCAATGAAATCTTAACTTTTATTTTTTTTTGTTCTCCAATGTTATTCAATTTCGTTGAATCTTACATACCATGCATCTCATTTACAATATCAGACCAACCTAATAATACAATCATGATTCCTTATGGGACCCATAATTTTTATCAATTTTTTAACCATATATTTCATCAAATTATTAAAATCTAATAAAAATTTAATTTTTAGCAAAATCAAACAAGAAGTTGCCCTAGAATGCTAAATTTCTCCATTTTAACTAGGATAGAATAAGAGGGAAATTCTTTGGGAACCATAAATGATAAATATTAAAACATCTTCACATTTCCCTTAAAAATCTAGTATAGTTTTCAAGCAAGCACGTACCAATAATCATGCATACACTTCCAAAGATGAGGGATGGTCTGTATTATTTGGCGCAAAAGATATATGCACATGCATTGATTCATTCAGACATTAAAGGATGATAGCTTTAGGCAGTCAAACACTGTTGTAATAATTGAGGCATCTTAATAGTTGTAAAGACATACTGGATTCAGAATTAACAGCAAGATTCAATCAAAAAAATTCAATTCACACATGCTTGCAGGAAATCTAGTATATATCTTGTGTTTATCCATTACAAATTTAATTAATTATAAACATAAACATGGCCAATCCAAAGCTGATATATATATATCAATCTTCTAAATGAGTCTCTTTTGGGCATTTAATTTATTAATTTAGTTAAAATCAAACATTAATTTCAAAAAAATTGATGATAAGAGAACATATAAAGGTGTGTTTGAGCCACATTATTTTAGAAAAATGTATTTTGAAATGGTAGATTGTGGAGAATGTGTAGTTGAAAAAGAATGAAAAATTATTGATGTGATTGGAAAAATATTATTTTATTGAAAAATGATTGATTGAAAATTAATAGAAGAATAAAAATGAAAATCTTAATGTGTACCAAACAATTTTTTATCACTATCACTGAACTTATCTTGTGTAAGTAATACAGTTATCGAAGAAAAGCATTCATAATATACAGTATGACTGCTGACTGCATTTAGGGTAGGTAAAAAAAGTCAAAATGCTCATTATTGTCCTCCAAATTAACTGAATCAAGTTAAACTGTCATGTCTTAGAGCAATAATAGAACAATTATTGGTAGCATAAAGGCATGTTAGGTAACTATCTTAGGCTGTCTTTATGTGATTCTTAGACTGTAACCATTAATGGCAAGGAAGTCTCTTATTAAGTTCACCCTATAGGAAAAAAAAAAAAAAAAACTAACCCTAAAACAACAGTAAAAATGTTCTAAGTAACATATAGAGATGAAGATAGAATGGGAAATAAAGCAACATTATTTAGGTCTAGCGGTCTAGAATAGACAACAAATTAAATTCAACATCATTTAGGAAAAGTTCTAGATTCAAGTGCGTTACCATCCATTCAAATGAAATGTTCACAACTTCACATGCTAGTCTTTAATAGACAAATCAACACTTCGTACCTACATGATAAAGGATGTGTTGAAGACTCTTTAAACTATACATGTGGTTCTATTTAACTGTAAGTTTTTATATCAATATGTTCCTAACATAAAGAACTAATAAACTCCAACTTATAAAATTGGTAAAGAAATGCAACTACCTAGTGGACAAGTGATCCTAGGAACTACATATAAAATGAAGAAGAGATCTTGGAAAAATTAATATATTAGACCTTAATGGGTGGAACGAGGGCATTGCTCTTGAACACAAGAACAAGTCTACACTATTGGGCACTTGGATTTGTAAGAGCCCACCTCAAAAGATGAAAAGAGTATCCTAAAAATCATTTGTTAATGGATTTGATGCCCTTTTAACTTTAATGGTACACAGTATTAGACAGTGCTGTAGACTCTGTTGATCCTATAATTTGAAACATGATTCGGAGGGTTTAATAAATTTTTAAAACTGATCAAATGAGCATTGTTAATCAATATAATAAGCAAGATTTTAATGTCTTTCTCTTTCTTAAATATATCTAGCACCTGTTTGGTAGAGATTAAATTTAGATTTTTAGTAGATTTTAATAAAATGTGTACTTGAAAAGTTGTGGGTTCCATGAAATGTGTGATTAAAATTGATTATCGACTTTGATTTAAAATTTTAATTGAATTTTAATCCAAATCAAACAGGGCTCCAGTTTGTCTAATAATGTGTACGAGAAATGGAATAATGATTTCATTTTTGTTTTATTTTTACTAAGGGGGTTAGGTGGTGAAAGCGAAAACCCACTTCAATGAAGAAGAAAGCCATTGTTGAAGTAGGAGTTGGATTCCACTTAAAGTGTTTGATTTATGTGAAGAAGACATGGGGATACCAAAATGCTTCATTCCCATAGTTTTAAAAAAATATTTTCTTTTTCTTAGACGTGTAAAGTATGGCTTCCACTAGATTCAACCTATCATTGATGCCCTAAATAATAAATTAAGTGGTGAAAACACCAATTATTGATGGAAAAGAGGCACATCCCATAAGTACCAACTTAACATCATTAATTAAACATTATAAGCAGCTTTTAATCAATTTATTCAAGAAAGTAATTCCATTTAGATCTTATTTATACTTGTGTTTTTCAAGAAACATTTTATGTCCAATATCAGATGTTTTATGTTTTCATTCATGGTTAATTCTAGGGTATATCACATTTTAAAATTTAAACCATGAATCCTTATACATATTTCATTAGGGCAACTTGTGCGGACGACACGTTGCTTCCGAACCCGGTCAGATATACAACAACAAATCGAACAAAGTATCAGAATAAAATATAGTTCATCGGCGTGTCATCTTCTAAGCTCACGAGGAGAAAAGTTTCTTAAAAGTTTATGTAAGAAAACCCTGCATTCAAAGTAACAATAATTCCAAGCACTCAAAACCTAAAGTCCATTATAAAATACTTTGCATAGATACATTATTTTCAGACACAGCATGAGTCTCTGCCTTTGATTATATGATGTTCTGGGACGGGAATTTTAGGGTGTGTTTTAGCCGCATTATTTTGGAAGAATGTATTCTGGAATAGTAGATTGATAGAGAATGTGTGATTGAAAAAGAAGAAAAAGTTATAAATATGATGAAAAATATTATTTTATTGAAAAATGTGTGGTTAAAAATAAGTAGAACTGTAGAAGAATAAGAATGTAATGTGTACCAAACATGAGCTTAGTTCCACTACCACACTTTAGAGTACGTGTCAGGCCAAGAAATTGAACCCCACATTGATGCTTGAGAAAAGGGTACTGTTCTATATTAGAAAAGAAGAGAATTCTGTACTGAAATGAAGCGTGGCAGTTTATACTGAAGCTCGACAGCTAGATTTCCATGTTACAGTGGCTTGCATGATTGAAGGGAGCAGAAGAAATAACTGTTGGAATAATAGGGAGAGAATCTAAATTAAAACGTTTAGTAACAGATTAAGAATTTCTGAATATAATTAATTTGTCAAAATAATGTGCACACTCGTGGTCTTTTATTCTTTGCTGCTTAGCATTTCGAGTTAGTGTCGTGTTTAGATAACTTAGTCCATTCGATGGAGTACACGACTTGTTCTTGAAGATTAGAACTAGTAATTATATCTCAAACACGTTTCATTCGTTAATCTGTCATTAGATACGAATACAAAATAAAAAAACTAACTAAATAATATCGTCCTTAATGCTAAGGGATAATGATGTTCTATACACTTATTTCAACTCCTTAACAATACTTTAGATAGTATTTTGAGTCTTTAGAATTAGTTTGTTATTTTTTTTTTAAGATCATACATGAGCTTGGAGAGCATTGAAGATAAAAGGGATCGGAAATGTGAAGGATTAGCGCGTATTTGAATGGCCCAGGAGTTAGAAATGAAGAGCCGAGCCTAGGAGATCGAATGGAAGGGGAGAAAAAAAAAAGAAAACTGAAGGAGAAATTCCTTGTCAACTATAAAAGGGAATTGCTTGATAGAAAAATTGAAAAGGAATAACCAATCAATATGCTTTATTAAATCCTTTTCACATAAA
>CAIGRQ010226161.1:0-15719 GCA_903798375.1 Fraxinus sp. D2006-0159 | reverse complement strand
ATAAATAATTAATATTCCGAATAAATAAATTACAAACAAGAAAAAAATAGAAGAAAATGATTAAATACTATTCATTTGGTGTAATGGTTGGAGTTGAATTTTAGTTTGGTGCAAAATTTGGTGCAGCGTTGGAGATGGCCTTAGGCACAAGAATCAGAGATGTGTTACTTATCATAAATGATAAATCTGTGTAACAATTTGTTTAGTGTTCTTGTCAGTCCACGATTATAGGGATTAAACGAATCCAGAATGCTGTATTAATGTGCTGGTTCTGATTTAGAAAAGTTACGTCATATTCTACACTCTCTCTTATTACCCTGTTTGATTTTGCTAAAACCAGTTTTTTAGTAGATTTTGATAGAACTTGATGAAATGTGTGGTTAAAAAGTTGTGGATCTCATGAATTGTATGATTAAAATTAATTGTTGACTGTGACTTAGATTTTTATCAGCTTTTTAAGCTAAATAAACAGGGCTAAAAGAAGTATTGGATTCAGGTTACTTTGACCTTTATAGAAGTATTCATTGGATGTTGATTTTTCGGAAAATAACAGGTAAAAATGGCTGAAGAGAGTGTTAAAAGAGTAACCGGTTTAGGGCCACTGTTCCAATCTGTGTCCGAGATATCCACAATGGGCATGCCATCTTTTGCCGGTAGTCCATCTGATACATCAGCCGATGCTGCTGTACCAGTACAAGTGCAAGATGACACAAAACAGTGCTATTATCAAAGTTCTACATCGACTGGTGATCCTAGGTGCCGAAATGGTTTAGTAGATATTCCTCCAGCGGATAATGCACAACAGAATGATGCAGCAGGCACGGGGAAGAAGATGGGAAGAAAAGTTTCCATGCAGAGAATTTCTAGCTTGGAACATCTGCAGAAGCGCATTCGTGGGGGAACGGGCTCTTCTGGAGAGCAGTAGAGTATCTATCATCCTTCAACTTATTATGTGCATTTGCTGTATAAAACAGCTTATTTAACAATTCTAACTTCTTAAATGCTTATTTTATTTTTCATTTAAAACATTCATCAAATGCCAAATGAAATATGGAGGTGCTCACCATTAATTTGCAAGCCCACTCCTCTTATTTCTTCATTTATTTTGTTACTTACCCTTTTATTTTTATAATTACTAAATAGCCCTAAATGAAAATCCACTTAACTTATTTTATTCAGCATGGGAGAGATAATTCGAATTGTGATTTTTTAAGAATGTGTGGTTAAAAAGTAAGAAAATATCAAGGGAAAACATAAAAAATATTTTTTTTCTTTATTTTGTTGGAGAATTTGTGATTGAAAATGAGATTATAGAAAAGTGATTTTAAAGTCTCGCTTTCATACAAGCATTTAATTATTTCTTTATCCTCTTAGTGAGATATAAGAATCTTACGCCTTTATTTCTTGTTAAACTTCATAAGAAAAAAAAGTCACGATTAACCTTCACGATGAGTTATATCATAGGTGCACATTACGTCTCAAATTCACTAAAGTTACACAGCGTAGGTCGTGCCATTTAATATTAAAAAATTGTCATAAAGTCGAGGTTTGCATTGCTCATAACAAGTTTACATTCTTCCTTTGTTATTATCTTTCAATAAAAACAAGTGACCAAAAATATATGGNTATATCATAGGTGCACATTACGTCTCAAATTCACTAAAGTTACACAGCGTAGGTCGTGCCATTTAATATTAAAAAATTGTCATAAAGTCGAGGTTTGCATTGCTCATAACAAGTTTACATTCTTCCTTTGTTATTATCTTTCAATAAAAACAAGTGACCAAAAATATATGGTGATTACATGGACTAAAGTGGTTCGGAAAGTAGTCCAAAATGAAGCTTATTGTCATAATTTTCTCAGGTTAGGAAAAGAAAAATTCATTATCATGTGCTAAATTTAGCATTAGTAATTAAAAAGCTTTTTAATCAATCCAAAAAATTATGTAAAATATTCAAAAGCAATTTCTTAATTTCACAAATAACTTTTAACTTTTCAAAAGTCTTGTCAAACGAACCTTTAATATAGTACTGGAAAAATGTGAGATTCAAAAAATTGTAAAGTAAAGAATGCCCCCCAAATAAGTAGTTTTGGCTCCACCACTGCTCCCCAATCCACCCACCGGAGCCTCCCTCTCCCCAGCCGTTCATCTCCCCTTTCCTCCACCTTTCAGCCCCTTCCCTAACTATTTGGTGATTTCTTTATAAATTCTGAAAAGAAAATAAAAATATTCCTTCGAGCTATGATACATATATGGGAGAAAATTTGGATCACACCAATTTTTTTCTTACTTAATCTTAGCTTCATTTATTTCGATACAAGGGAATTGTTTGAGCCCATTTTTTGGAAGAATAGATTTTATAGTAGTGATTTTTTGAAAAATGATACGTTAAGAAAATAGAAAAATAAAATAAAATAGATTTACCTGCAAATTATTTTACTGGAAGAATCTGTGATTGAAAATAAAATATCTTAAGAAATGAGGCTCAAACGGGACTTAAGATTTCACTCTCCATTTTTCAAATAAATTCACAGATATAGACATTAATGCAAATTTGAAATACACATAAAGCTAAATGACAAATTTTAAAAAAAAAAAAATTAAAAAAATTTGTACTATGTATATCAGTATACTTTACGATCACTGTCCTTTTCATGCAACTGCATTTTTGCTATTTAGCTTATTTTATATTTATTTTATTTAATAAAAAGTAGTGATCTTCTAAACAAAAATTAATTTTTTAACCCAGACAACACCATCACGAAAGTTGTAGGCCGACATAAATGAGTTAAGAACGAAATTATTGAAAAGTGATGGTAAAAATTTTTCCTCGTGAATATTTGTACTTAATATAACATCCATACCCATATTGTAATAACTTTCACTAAAACATTAGCAGTTGATCTTATCGGATGGCCCTTCGAGCAGCCAACCAAACCCAACATATAATTGAAAGGTAGGATAAAGCTGAATGTACAATTTTGGTTCACAATTTTTTTTACAGCCCTCAAAGGCTGTAACTATAGCATGATTCTTGAAAGGTATTGCTGAATGGCTCAAGGCATTGGGCATGTTTGTACAGTCTCGTTTTAACACTATAATAAGCCCTTATTTGGCAGAGATTAAAATTTAGATTTTAATCTAAACTAAAGTTAACAATTAATTTTAATCATATATTTCATGGAATACACAACTTTTCTACAATACATTTCATTAACTTGTACCAAAATCTACTACAAATCTTACCATTGTTTGGTCTCTATTATTTCAAAAATATATCTTTTTCTCTCTTACTTTCAATAACACGTTTTTCAATAAAATAATATTACACGCAAATTCAAAAAGCTTCCCTATTCTTTAACCACTATTTCAAAATGTATTTTGACTTAAAAAATGGGATGCAAACAATCTCTTGATTTTAAGCTCCACCAAACAAAGGCTTTAATAACTTCCAGTTAACCATAACACCTATAATAATTCAGTTTCATTTTCTTTAGCCCCTGTTTGACCGCCCCCCCCTCCCCCGGTAGTTAGAAAAGAACAAAAAGTTTCGATTTACATATAATATTATTTTATGAAAGATTGTGTGGTTTAAAAAAAGAGAGAATAACAAATTTATGGAATAATGAAGGCCAAACAGGGACTTAATATTAGCTAGTACCTTCCGATACATACCTTGCCAAAGGCGCCACAAACAAGCTAAACCAAAAACGGTAATTCTACCAACTTGTCAATCCAATTAACAAAAACGGAAAACCAACATAGAATGTGTACTTGAGAGGGCTACAAATGCCACAAATTACATTGTGTAAAGCCAGAATTCAGTATACCAATAGATTTTACATTAACAAGAAATGATCTCATTGCATTTGTTTTGATGAGAAAAAGAGATGGTAAAAATGCTTCCAAGTGAAATGAAAATTTCTCCCCTTGCTAATCCCGGATTCAGTGATCCTCGATCTTTTTCAAACCTTTCATGTCCGTAGTTTCCACCCTGTAGGTGGAAGCACAACATAACAAAAATCATCCACCACGAAACATTAAATACCAAATAACACAACACAATAACGCATTTAAGCAGATTATGCTTATACACAATGAAGCACAACACACCTAAGTATATGTTTGGACTCCATTTTTCCAAAAATACATTTTTTCAAAACTCATTTTCAATCATGCATTCTTCAATAAAATAATATGACAAGTAAATCCAAAACTTTTTTTTTTAATTTTTTAATCACACATTCTCCAAAAAAATCACTATTCTAAAATACATTTTTCCCAAAAAAACACTCACATTTTAATGGAACCCAAACGGGGGCTAAATGTCGGTGAAAATCCTCAATTTTGCATGCGTAAATCCAGAACTAAAAAAACGTTACCTAAGATCACATAGAATGGGAAATAGGATTCAAGTGTTTGTGGTTGATGGTCCTTGGATAGTAAAAAGTGGAAAAGGGGGATCCGCATAGCAAAACCCACACAAGTGTGGGACAAGACTTTTAGAGTTGAACTAGGTTGAAAGGTTGACTCATTAAACCAAATAACTGACCTGCTTTTAAACCACATGATAGATTAAATATTATAGGTTCTACACTTACTAATAACCAAATCATATGACCGCTTGAATTCAAGGGAAACAGACCACACGCCATCCACCAGCATCATCCATCATGTAATTATGAAATTTCAATCTTTTTACAAATCTCAAGGCATCATTTATTCCAATTTAAATCAATTAGCGATATCACTAAATGTCAAAAGAACAAAGTGAATTCAACAAGAAATATGACTTTCGGCTTAGCATGCTTATGTTCTGAAAGGAAAAAAGGATAGAAATATAGGTACTTGATGAAATTTTTGGAGTTCAGCAACATGTCAAATCCATTCATAAGATACTCCATTTAACATAGTACCCATAATTCGATCATCAAACAGAAACATGATTAAGCAAAGAGTAGAAAATAGAAATAAAAAAAAAAGGGAAAGAAAAGGAAAATGAGACACTTACGTTGTTCCACAGAGAACAATCTTTTGAACTTTAGTAATGTCAGAACCAGATTGATTATCCTCTATGAAAATTGTTAAACTGATCAAGAATAATTAGTTAGAAATTTCATTCTTGAGCCTGAAACAATTACTATAGGATGATAATGGCAATGAGCCAATGAAGTTACCTGCGAACATTTTGAAACTTAACATACTTCAAGATAACTGGTTTTCCCTGCAGGGATGCAGAACATTTAGCTTGATATTTTGGTGACAATTTGGACAATAACTACCGCACCCAGGCAAATCTCGTCTTATGCAGGAGAATAATGGAGAACTATATCAAGCACTGAAATTACCTTGAGATTATCCTCAGACAAAACAGCAATGTCACTAGGAGGGTAGTCATTAACATTGCTGCATATAATAACAATTCTCTTTAAATATCAGAGAAAAACAAGGAGTTAACAGAGGCCTGTCCAACCGAAAATTAATAACTAAGCATATAATAACAATTCTCTTTAAATATCAGAGAGAAAAACAAGCAGTTAACAGAGGCCTGTCCAACCGAAAATTAATAACTAAACTTCAACCATTACCTGAATCCCATATGCTCCTTGTTAGCAAAAAGTTTCACAGTTTTAGGACCTGGAAATTAACCAGCAAGAGGAATTTGAATCAAAACTTACTATTATAGCTGAATAAATATCCAGAAACAAACTGTAATTAGAACGAGTAACATCAACCATTTGCAATGAAGATTGCAATCAAATCAAAGAGAATAATGTTCATCCCATCATGGGTTGAGTAAGCAGGGTATTGTCTGAGATAATGAGTATGCGTTGGGATGACATGAACAGAAATAAAAAGTCAGTAGATAGGAGAGAAATGTAGAAAACCATGAGATGGTTGTCATTATTTCTCTACTACGTATAACGCATAAGAAAAGGAAAGGATTGAAAACAATAACACATTATTTCAATTCTGTACACAATTAATCAATCACATAATAAGACATAGCTTGAAAGAAAAGGATGATATTGGCATAAAAAGTATCACATTTTCGAACACTATTGGGCATATCCAATCCTTTCCATACCATCCCATCCCATCCTGGCTATTATCTCCCCATTAGTTCAATAAGAGTACTGAACTTTCCTCCTTTCCTTCTATTCCATCCATTCCCCTCAATCCACAGTGCACGTTTGGCAAAGTTTAAATTATATTTAAACATATCAAACATACTTTTTATCCACACATTCCGTAAGACCCACAACTACTACCCATTTATTATCCATGGACCCACAACTTAAAATCATTGAAGATTTTAAATTAAGCACTCCCCAAGCATGCTCTTAATGTAAGATTCAAGGGTGTTGTAGACAACCTGAAACTTAGTGTGTGAATTAATATTTCAATAGCGGCCTTGTACTGTAATATGGCAACAAATTCTCATATTATCTTGATTGGTTTACACTTTCACCCCAAAGCTTGGGCACCTTAAGATACCAGATTAGTGTTTCATATGAACCTGTATCATATGTTATTTTGTTAAATCTCAAATTGTAGATGTCCAGAGATTGTACGCAGCTGCTAAGCTAAACTGAGCACGTAACTAGAGAGTAGTTAAATGAGCCTCTCGACTCACCCAAGAACACATAAATAAGGGAACTTCCAGTATGAGAACTTGGAATTCATAACATTTTTTAACCTGTTGATTAAATATGACAGATCTCTCAGGTTCCCAAGTGACATTGCTATAACACATTATCACGAGATGCTAAAAATCCGCTATAACCTATGCCTTAGCTAGACTAAAGTCACAAAAAATACCACTTGTTTGGTTTAACTAACGCAGCAATACATCATGACATTTCTACACATAAATATAACAATAATATTTTCATGACACAGAAAACGAATCTAATGATATTTTTTGTGATTCACATCAAACACATTATTATGCATGCATGTGCAAATCTAGGTGACACCTTGATGGTGGAGATACCGCATATGCCTTCCTTGAAGTTTCAAGTATGTGGACGGCCTAAAAATTTCAATCAACAGTTACCTTATATGCCATATCACCTAATTGAAGAAAATTGCAAGCATCTTTCTTTAGCAGTCCCCATCTTCCTGGTATTTATATGAGATAAAATCTGCTGCTGCTTCACAGTCAGCTTCCGTCACATTGGATTTTGCAATTTCTCTCAGTTCTCTTTATCTGTTCAAGCCTACATACCCTTTGAACTAACAATTAAAGCTTATCAGCATTTGACAAATCCATAGTAGGTGCCATAACTCCATGTCTCAAAGTGTTCTCTAAGTAAAATAGGCCAGTGGAAACGTCAATGTTTTATACATCTCTTTATCTTGTAAATCACAGGATGAGGCAGTCAACTAATTTATAATTAAATGAAGTACCACATTGTCTTTGGAAGTGCTTATGATCTTAATCACAGTATTTAATAAATACATGAACTATGCGTGATCCCCAAGTTTCCTTACATTTAACCACCACCTACACTCCTTCATCTTGACAGCTTGCCACTGAGTCCACTGGTATCATTTAATTGAGCCCTGAACATGCTAATCCTTTCCTTCGGACATTCATCCATCCAGTGAGGTCATTTTAGTAATCAATATGAAATAAAAGCTTCCAAACTATAAGTTCAACTTGCAAGGATTTCCTCGTGAGATCTGACAAAGTATGTTTAATTTAAGTGACCTATACTTTTCACTCAACTGATGATAAGTCAAAGTCATGCCACTGTGGATCCATTCATTTATGGTAAACGCAAGTTTGGTTGTATCATGGGGCTTCCAAACTCTCTCTTCATGAGTATGCCTCCATATTTCGGATATGGTAGTCCTTTTCTGTGTTGATCCTTCCCTTGGCCAGACGTAGTCGTCCGGTTCACCTTGTTCCTGGTTGACCTGATGATCCCAGGGTTGGTCATTCACTGGGCAATCAGTCATGCCTTACTCGGGATGCTTCCATCTGGGTAACTAGGACCTCACTGGACTTGTCCATGTCAACTAATTTGAGGGCATGCCCATACATCACATTTGACCTCCAAAATTTTTATATGAATGCACAAACACACACATGCAAACATATATTTTCCATACCCCAGTTGTCCACTTCAAATTGTTAGCTGTTAGGTCATTTTTAACTTTGGGAAGGAATAAGGGAGTACCACTATGATGGTGCTCTTTTCACCTATGGGAGATGAAAAGAGGCTACGATCCAATACTCTATCCTCATCAAAGCGTTTCTTCTATGTTGTCCAAAATGTAACATGTAAAAATATTAGAAATTCCTATTAATAACCATATCCTAGGTTCTGGAAAATTTCCCAGGAAAAAGCCATATTGCTAGACATGGAGTTTAGCAGGGCTTTCTACTTTGAGAGACACCACACAACAAATATAAAAGAATTTTTAAGTTGTGCAATAAGGTTAACGTAATAAAAAGTTACTCCCTTGATAAACTGCGAAAAACATAGGAGGCTTTTGGTTTTGCAAAACACTCAAAATATAATTCGTTTGATATTTATGAAAATGCATTTTTGAAACAAGGTTNAGAATTTTTAAGTTGTGCAATAAGGTTAACGTAATAAAAAGTTACTCCCTTGATAAACTGCGAAAAACATAGGAGGCTTTTGGTTTTGCAAAACACTCAAAATATAATTCGTTTGATATTTATGAAAATGCATTTTTGAAACAAGGTTAAACTTATAACATAAAAGTAATCAATTTTTTACATTTTGGGTGTTTTCAGTGAATTTTTTTAACTAGAATTTTAAAAATTAAAAATTCTACAAACCAAAAATATAAAATAAAATTCTAGAAAAATAAAAATAGTTCAAGCTCTTATTGGTTAATTACAAAAACTCTAAAAAATATATTTTGCTCAACACTGATAAAAACTCTCAATCCGCGCCATAAATTTTTATTTTTTATTTTCTATGTTTTGCCAATTTAATTTATTATTTGTTTTCATTTTTCTTATAGAGAAATTTTTTTAATATTCACAAACTATAAAATGTATATATTACTTGATTATATATTAAGATAAATTGATTTATTTTACTGAATAATCAAATTTTATGGAATAAAATGTCACAAGACAATTTCTCAAAATTCCAAACTAAACGTGTTTTTTAGTTTTCATTTTTCAGAAATAATTTTTCAAAATAACAAATCAATCATGTTTTCAACAATATTAAAACATATCCTTAAAATAGAAAACTAAAAATGAACTCAAAATTGAAAATTGAAACACAAACCAAAAGGACACTTTTTTAGTACTATATATATAAGAGTGATTGTCACCTATGGTACTTCGCCACTTGATCTCTGATGAAAACAATGTATTAAAGAAAATGCCAATAGAGTGTGAGATTGAAGTGCTACACCAATCCAAGGTCACCTCTAAAATCCTTTGTCAATTGGTTCGGTTTTAGACGTGGAGATTTGCCAGGAAAGGTTTCCACACCTCATTCCCCTACATATAACATACGAGTTCATGTCAACACTTAAGGATGTGAGAAGGGTAAGTGTGGGCATCCGCAAGGCATAAGTACGGGTGACGGGGTTTGGTGGTGTGGGTGGGCTAAGATGATTGATTTTATGAGCCACATAATATGCCCTTGAAACAATTTCTCACATGTGAGACACGTGATCAATTAACAGAGTTCTTGGATGAAAATCCTTCAATAGGGAATCAGATACTACGGAAGTTGAAAATTTGAACCTAAATGCCAAGAACAATTGAACGGAGACCCAATGCTCTTTGAACATAGAATGGTAAACGCAGGAGTAAACTTCCCTAAATATTAGTAGTTAACTGTTTATGTTATATGATAGAACTGTTAACTTAGTTGACAATTATATTGCCTAATACATTTCAAACAGAAATTCACTCAATAAATATCATAAAAGAAATCCAGAAGGTGACTGGAGTGTAGCTATCGTAATGCGTGTTCAGGTAATATAATTAGCAGTACAAAAAGTAGAAATCTAGAAATAAAGCAGTTACCTTCCTCCTCGGGCCCTTTAATGACAACAGAGTGCAGTTTAATAACTTGAGTAAAAGGAATGTAAATCAACAGCTGCTCATCAGCATCGCTCTCCAAATTCAAACCCTCGTCTTCTCTGTAATCCTGATCCAAAAACAAAAGGAATGAACTAAAAGATAACAATGATGCAAGTAGATCCAAACCCCACCTACTTCTCAATAGGAAATGGTCAAAGAAAGGACAATTAAAAAAAAGAAACAAAGTGAGTACATAAGAGTAATGTTATTTTCCGGACATAATGATAACAAGATCCAAGGAAAAAAGTAAACCCTAATAAAAGATGAAAAAAGCTTATGTTTAATTAATGAATAGGGAATAGAAATCCAATTAGGAAATCCCTCTCTTGGAGGGACACATAGCCGTCCATCTTGCGACTCAAGTTTACCCTTCATCCCTTTATTATCTGCTTTACAAGGTAAGACTGATCTTGAATCTCATGTACAATGTTGAGACCTGACAGGCCTCAAAAGAACTGAATAGTTCCATTTAGTTAGTTAAAGAAGGGGAAGAGTATTATGGGAATTTAGTATAACGAATAGTATAGGCTACTAATAGGGGAGGGTAGTTTCAATTCATTTAGGCAGAAATTCGTTATGCTAGTTGAGATCTAATAGGCCTCAAAAAAACTGAATAGTTCCATTTAGTTAGTTAAAGTAGGGGAAGAGTATTATGGGAATTTAGTATAACGAATTGTATAGGCTATTAATAGGGGAGGGTAGTTTCAATTCATTTAGGCAGAAATTAGGTATGGTTTGGGGAAGAGAATTGAGCCTCTGGAAGGCTCATCAAACTTGTAATTCCTTTCAAGTTTATTCGGTAATACAATTTCAAATTTAGTTCTGTTTGTTTGTTTCAGTATCTGTGTTCGTACGTCGTGATTCTTGGATGACTACAATCAAATCTTGTTCCTAAACTCTTACAACATATCATTTTCAAAAAATCAAATTCCGATCCTTTCAGATCCCATCTCCAATTAGATGTAGAAGAATATAGTAAGTGCTCGCCAAATTAACAAGAGAATTATAGCAAATCTGACGTTTAAATGAGGATACCAATAGCATAAAACAAAATAAAGATCTAAAAGCATAATTAGGAGTTGTTAATAGACAATTTAAATTATAAATAGAAATGAGTTGTCGACAAGTGAGTAGTACTTGTGAGTCCTATAAAATACGTGAATAAAAAGTAGATAGACAATTTGATAAACAAATAATAAACAGTAGCCAAACATGGGTTAAATATGAAAAGCAATTCAGAGCTCATGAGAAGATCATGCCACACAACGTGATGTTTATTAATGTCCTGTCTTATCCACATTGCATCGTTCCAATCATTCCCCCAACAGATGGTGTTCAGGAAAAATGTAAAACAGATTGTGGTGTAGTATAAGAGTCACCTATTTAACCTACACCCGATGTCGTGTTTAAAGATTTTAATTAGTCCAAATTTCGGACAAATCTAGTTAGTTTTGGGCACCAATCTACATCAGGGTATTTTCAGTCTTGCTTATCCGACACTAAAATCAAGGATTAAAAGAATTTATAACAACCTAATGAATTAAACCAAAATTTAAACTGGTCTAACACCTACGAGTATTAAGAACATTCAATTTACTAGGACATCTGTTTCTTTTATTTATATAATTTACACATAATGCTAAAAAGTTCTTATGACAACGCATTGTCAGATAGATGCTCAAACAAAAAGCAGGCGCACTCAATATACTGCAAGAACCCAGAATTTTGGAGTATTCCATTCTATTATATGCCCCGATTTGTCTATGAATAAATTTCAAAACCCTTAATTACAGAAACAGTATAGAAACATAAGATAAGCATCCTGTTCTTAAATAAATTAACCAGTGAAAAAACCCTAATTGTGACAAGAATCAAAGAATTTCAATTATTAAAAAGTACCTGTTTGAGAGCATTCGGAAGAGAGTGACTGCTGCTTTGATTTAAACATTCCACGCCCGACCAGTTCACAAAGTCCAGTAGATCAACCTACACACACATATATCGTCAAATTTATGAGTATAAATAAAAGTCAAAAACGGCAAGAACTTGAAATCTATTGGCAGCAATAACGAATGAATATTTTCACCTGATTTCTTTGGATGACAGAGGCTGATTCGGCCGACATGACTGATGACGGTGAGCGGGAATGGGACAAGATCTAAGGGGAATATGTATGAGCAGTACGTTTAAGAAAATTACAGGGAATTGCCAAAAGTGCGAGGTAAGATTGAGTTCCTTTCAAATGTTCTAGAGCCTCTTTGGAGTGAAAAACAATTTTGGTCCTCTAACTTTTGGTCAAATTTCATTTTGGCCATCTAGCTTGATTTTATTCAAGTTTGTTGTTGAAGTTTTCTTTTCATTGTCATCTTGATACATATAAAGCGTAATTGATACCCTGTCATTTGGTTTCATTGTGTAATCATCTTCTCATTTCACTTTTAGCATTTGAACCATCAAATCAACCATTCTTTGCGCGAATCACCCATAACATTTTGATCACGTGCAGTCCATTCACGTGATTTGGTAAAGGCATTATGATCAAGACACTAAATTAAATTTTAGAGGACGTGTTCGTTTTGAATGAAGTTGGTAGAAAAAGAGTCAGTGGCAGAGGTAGGGGTGGCAGCCCACCCTTGTCCAAGCCAACTTCTCTAAAAAAAAAATGTTTATACCCCATTTTTTCCCATTGTTCAAGCCTAGTAGTCCATTGTTGAAAATTTTTGCCCTCTATTCCATTAAATTCTGGCTCTGCCTCTGAAAAGAGTCTTATCATCGAGATTCCAAAAAAGTGAACAAAAATCTCAATTGCTCCTCTTCCTTGTCGACGAAAAATCGGAGATAAGCCATTACGTGGTGCTACGCTTCGGATTACGCCTCTGGCCAAGTTCCAGATGTCCAATAACTTTAATTCTTCGTCAAATTTTTTGGCTTTCGGCCGCAGGTTCGTTGAGGAACACGAAATTTTTTGTATCCACTCACGAGAATTTTGATGATTTTCTACGGCTACTACTTAAGCATTAAGAAACATTTGCTCCAAGATTTAGATTGTACGGCAAGGAGGCTCCCAAATAGGTAGTTTTCATACTTTACCTACCTAATACACAATGCTAGTGTGGTGATTGAAGTGTATTAGCTAGAAATTGACTATATGATAGGGCATTTTGCCCAATGAAGAATTTGATTTTTTTTATTTTTTTTTTCCTATGACTGTATTTGTGTAGGAATTTGTACAATTGAGATGATATTTTTTCCATTTTTTTGTGAAACACATTAGTCATTTGTCTTTTTATTGATCAAGCTGACATACATATGCACAAGAATCAATCTTGTCATCTATTTCCATGTACATACAGCTGCATATACAAATTATTTCGCTCTGAAAGTCCATTGTGGAGGCAAATTATTTGATAAGTCGAACAATGTGTTATGTGAGCATGGTGGTGTCGTGTTCTTGGAATGTTAAGTCTTCATGCTTCACAAGAAATATGTCGCTATCGGAAGCAAAATAATTTCCATTAAGAAATAACATTATTCACGATGACAACATATCTATGCTCAAATCCACTCTATTACCTACACTCAATCGATAGATAGGAGAAATTCCATCTTGATCAAGTTGACATCAACCTAAAGTGAATTTAAATAAAAAAGTAACAATTTTTAGTTCACGTCTCCAAATAAGATCGTTTTTGGAAGTCTTAAATTGGTTGGATCGAACTGAACCACATGCGCTCATATGTGAGCAGTGGTGGAGCCAGCACCGAGCGATCTCCGATGACCGTCCATGCTGGCTTCATTGTTGTTAGCCTTCTTTATCCTTTTTCTTTAAAATTAGCATGGCCAAAGCACCATATTTTCATCCCCCAATTCGAATATGAAAATCAGAGAAAAACGAATTCAGATGAAATGATGAATGAGACTCGTATGTGGTTAGAATTTTGTAACCAAAACAATGCATGTATGTAGAAATATCCATGTATACGTAGGGACATATGTGAGGAGATTGGGCAGAGTCGTAGCCCGGTCCAATCCCAACCCACTTCATTTTTGTGTAAAAGAAATTCCATGTGTCATGTTGTTGTTGTTGTTATTATTATTATTTTTACACATTAGCCCGACTTGTAGTTCGGTCCTAAATTCGTTCCTATATAAACGCATGTAAGTGCGTACCATCTCTGTTATCAGCTTGTTCGTGATGTGATTCATGTGTAAATTATTGGCGTTCTCTTCCTCGAGCGGTGACGATAGCTAAGGAGTGGTCTTGAGTGAGCGCTTCTAGGTAGGCATTGATTGGGTGAGCCGACATGGGCCTACGCTGGTTGTGGGTGGCGGAGTTAACTACGAGCGGAGGTAATTTGAGTGTGGCTTTTTCTTCGGTTTGTATGTATGTGTATTCTAGTTGTGTGTGTATATAGATGTATTAGATGTATATATCAATGTATATCTCGTCTCCATTTTTTATGTTGTGATTTCTCCAAAAAAAAATAAAATTTGTTAACGTAAGAATCGCAGTCACTACCCGTGAGTGCACATTGGGTAAACCTTGTTCTATGTGTAGTAGCCTACAAACCACACATAAGAGATAAATCGCACTAGGCAAGTCCAGTGCGACGTGCTCGATCAAGGAAGTGTTGACAGGGAATTCAAACTCGTGATTTTCTCCAATTTTAACTGGAGTGGGAGGTCGAGTATGCAGAAACAGAAATAGTATGACCAAATCAAAAAGAAATTGGAGAAATTTGAGGAAAAGAAAGAACGGGTGATACCATCTACTATTCGAGGATAAATTAGCAATATTTTTTTAGGGGCTTAGGATGTGAGGAAAAGTCGAAAAGCTAAACGTCGTACGTGTAAAAAAATAAAAATTAAGAATCGCTTTTTCATATAAAAAATTAATTTTAACTTCATATAAAGTACATTATTGTCCTTCTCTTGGCACTCGCGGACATAAAAGTGCCACTAGAAATCATAAACAATTACTTTGTAGCGTGTAACTCATGAATTACTCGAAGCTCTTAGGTATATAACATAAAAAGAGAAGGAAAAAATAAGGAAAAAATCGGGCAGTATCAAAAGGTTAGTCTAATGAATTAAAGCTTGCTCTTTGAGACGTTGGCAAGTTAAACATCCGTTTGGCTCTCATTATTCCCCATTATGATGAGATTAATAATAACTTTTTTGATAATTTGTGGTTTTAAAAAAATTAGAAAAAGTATTTTTAGTTTACATATAATATTATTTTATTAGAGACGAATTGAATAGATGTATCTAGGGAGATTTACTTTCGAGCGACTATTCCCAAGATACACACGTCCATCAAAATTAGAGTGTTGAAATTTTTAATGGGGGGATTTACAATTTAATGAGATCTTAAAAGGAGGGTTTATTTTATTGGAACGGATCTATTAATTCTTTGATTCCAGATAGTAAGAGTGATTTTGAATTAAGAAATAAACCCTGGAAGCTAAAAAAGTGAATCCTGAGCAATTGCATACCAACAGATGAACTATACTATTTGATCCCTCTATAGGCCAAAAAATTGTAATTTCTGTGGACTTCCGGAAATTCGTTTTGTGTAGTTTGGCAAGGAAATTGTGAATATGAATCTATTTTCGTCTTTCTACGTA
>CAIGRQ010226108.1:0-10033 GCA_903798375.1 Fraxinus sp. D2006-0159 | reverse complement strand
TTCGAGAATCAGCAAAAGAGTTTGTAGAATTCATCAAAGGTATTATTCTAAACACAGTTTCTATCTAAACACAAAGCAGTTCCGTGTTTGGGAATCGAAAATTGTTTACTTCCGTTGCGTATGATTAAGTAGATTCTCATCGGTATAGTATCAGGGAAATTTTCACAAATAAACGAAAAATCGAGGATGAATTACACAATAAACTGTTTGTTGTGTTCGT
Source organism: Fraxinus sp. D2006-0159 (assembly GCA_903798375.1). Classification (NCBI taxonomy): domain Eukaryota; kingdom Viridiplantae; phylum Streptophyta; class Magnoliopsida; order Lamiales; family Oleaceae; genus Fraxinus; species Fraxinus sp. D2006-0159. The sequence continues at coordinate 9,813 of CAIGRQ010226108.1, read as the reverse complement.
ATTCTTATTGTACTATTGATATTATAAACTAAAATATTGACTGTTTTAAAATGCCCAAACATATGCACACAAGCTTGTTACCAATTGTAGCGACGAAGTTGTTATACAATATGTTACAAGTGATGGTGTAAATATGTTACAAGTAGTGATGACGACAATGCTAGGGATAGTAAAATTCTTTGGATCTTCCTGGGCCTAAATTTCTCCCAACCACTTCGAATCTATATTATTTTACTATGTTCTTATATTTTTCAATTTAAATTATTATCAAAAAATTAAATAAATAATTAAATGGGTGGTCAATAGGAACTTTTTAATCGCGACCCACTTCTAATATATTCTTGCTATACTTCACAAAAATTCTCGAGAATTGTGGATGGTAATGGCCATCCCGACCCACTCTGCCCCGTTGCTTTCTTTCGACAACATAATAAGTGTAGAACAATTTGTTACAAAGTGGTGGTGGTTATAGTAGAAACAAGTTGTAAAATATGTGTAGCATAGTGAATAACGCAGTGTTATAAAGTCTAATGTTAAATAAATAAAAAAGAAGCCAAACAATATCTTGAGAAATTATTCGAACAAAGTATGGAACAAGAACCTCATTCATCACTGAACTTTACTTAAAGTTTCCACCAGGTCACTAAACTTTCAAAACAACACGGTTAGTGATAGAACTTTAGAAACTGCAACCCCATCTATCACCAAACCACATTCTGTTAGACGAATTGACGGATCGAATGATGTGGTGGATGGAATATGTAATGTAGCACGTTTGTGTAAGATATTCAGGCCATGTAGAACACTTGCTAGTGAGCTGGACTTTTTTGAAGAGTTGTTATTGAATTAACCCTTGGAAAAACATATTTTCATTAAAAAATAAAAATAAAATCAATAAATTGAAAATTGAAACTCGACACACACACATACAACGACACAAAACACACACTTTTCCTCTTTCTCTCATATCGTCGCCTACAACAAAGTGATCAACAACGACAATGAATCTGACGAATTAAATTTGCAAATCGTCACCCCAGCCTGTTATTAAAGCCCCTCAATCATCAAATATCTATAACTTGGAACCATGGGTGCACGCCTCCTAAGCCTTAAAATCATGAACACTGCTCCCATCTCCCCAATCAATCGTCACCCAACTCATACCGAGAACAAGTGTCTCTGTATGTTATATCACTTTCAGGCATCGAGTCATCATAGGAGAGAAACCAACACACAGGCGTCTCTGTATGTTATTGTGGAAAAATCTCAGTCTTGAAGATGTCGTGGACAGATGGTAATCATGTAGATGATTTTTGTTGTGGCAATTATGGAACATCAATGGCATTCCATTATTCTGATTGGTATGATCATGCTATGGAATTTTGACCCAGAGTTGTCATCTTAGGTTTTTTTTTTTTTGCAAAACGTAAGGATATGAGAAACTAAAAACAATATATTGCGTTGGGAGATTCAAAATTTGAGATTATAGCTAGTTGCGGTTGATTAAGAGGGCGAGGACCTACGCAGGATGTATGAACTTCAAAATAAGGTCATACGCCTGCATCGGGATAAGAATTTCTGCGTAGTTGGATTCGACTTGGTGCTATTGATTAGTGTAATGATTCTTCTGTTTTGAATGGTGTAGTGCAATTTATGGCGTGGTATAGAAAGGTGTGGTGATGTTGCTATGTAAGTGTAGAGATTGATGTTATTTGTGTCCAGTGTTGTATTTGTAGCTAAATCAGTATGTACTATGTGCTTTTTATCTAGCTATAATCAGTTGCAATTAGTATATGATGTGTAGTGTTGACCTAAAAAATGGGCTAACAGAATCCCTCCACATAGACACTGGACACAGGAATACCCCATTAGGAGGCAGAGGTCACTAGACGAGAAAAAAGGTTCGACGTCCGTTTGCTCTCTAATAGTCAAGTCAATGTTCGAATGAGAAAAAAAAAGAGTGCAAGAGAGGGTTATAGAGGCAAAGGTCACTAGTCGAGAAAATGTCTGACGATCGTTTGCACTCCGACGGTCAAATTAACAGCTGAACGAGAGAAAAAGATAGTGCAAGAGAGGGAGAGAGAATTTGGATAGGGCTAAAATCATACCTTATTGTGAATGAAACTTACATATATATAGAAAAATGTTAATGGGCCAGTGGTTAATGGGTCGAGCCCAAGATGCAATTGTTTAATTAAATAGCTCAATCAATTAAATAGTCGATACCACGTCAACATATATGGGACCCTCTCCATCAAAGCATGCTACGTAATTTATGGACACGACAATAGTTTCCCAAGTCTGAGTCGTATATTAATGTGCGTGTGAGACTTCGAAATATAAGAAATTGCTTCGACAATATTTATCAATTCCAAATGTGAGGACTTACTAATTACTTGGAAAGTATCTGTGCGAGCCTGAATAAGCGAGGGCTTACAGATTGCCTTGAAAGATGTCGCATATAATTTGTCAAAATCTCGACAATATCTCCTCTATAATATGGACTAAACCAACATGTAATACAACATAATATGTCCACACACACGCGCGCGCGCGCACGCGCGCACACACACACACACACACACACACATATATATATAATAAAATGAGATCCATTTGTCCTTCAAATTACCCATGATGATAAAGTGAATAATGATATATCACATTTATCCAAGATATAATATGCAGAAAGCCTATCATATATCATAACAGGTCATATGCTTGCATAACTTAATGTAATAGTATTGCTATAATGAAGCAAGTAACATGTTGATAACGTAGATAACACGACAGACGTACTTTGCAACAATAATATAATGCTTATGCTAGTAATAATAATGTAATGATACTAAGATACTAGTATCACAATAGTCCCTCAAGTCTAAGTATAGATATTTATATCATAGTTAGAGTTAAGAAAATAGGACATTTCATGGAAGAAATTTAATTTATGTATAAACCCTAATTTGAATGTTGAGTTGTTTTGAAGGTACTAAACTCATGCTCCAATTTTGCTGAAATTTGAGGTTCATGCAAAAAGTGAAGATGAAGCATTTTTTAAGGTCATCTTCGAGGTTTGAATGTAAGTTCCTTTTTTTTTTTTACGCTTAAGAGGCTTCTCTCATGATTTGTCCATGTGAGGCATGTGCTATTAGTTTCGGCGAATTATGAGCTGGTCCCTTTTGGGATCCAACTCTTCATCGAAGTGCCCACACTTCCCTGCATGGTGGATGGCTCATCCATACAAAGACTTCTCTTATGACTTTTTTCAATGTGAGGCATGTGCTATCCGCTTCAGTAAATTAGGAGGTGTCCCTTTTGGAATCCAGCTCTTTGTCGAAACGCCCACGCTTTCCTGCATGGTGGATAGTTCATCCATATAGAGGCTTCTTCTATGACTTTTGTCAATGGGAGACATGTGCTATCAGCTTCGACAAGTTAGGATTTGGTTTCCTTTGGGATCCAGCTTTTCGTCGAAATGTCCACGCTTTCCTGCATGGTGGATGATTCATCCATTCAGAGGCTTCTCCCATGACTTTTGTCAATGGGAGGCATGATATATTTACTTTAGCAGAATCTTGTGAATAGCTCTCGAATTATCAGAGCTTATAAACTGGCCTCAGAATGACGAGGTCTTAAAGTTAGGCTCGACGATAATGAGAGGAGAGGAGTAAACATCTCGCAAAGCCAAGGATAGGTATCTGGTGAGGTGGGTAATAAACATCCTACGAATAGATCTTAAGCTATCAGAGTTTTACAAACTGGCCTTGGAATGATGAGGTCTTACAGCTAGGCTCAACGATAAGGAGATGCGAGAAATAAACATCTCGCAAAACTAGGAATAAACATCTGGGGAGATGGGAAATAAACATCCAGCAAATAGATCTCGAACTATCAGAGTCTTACAAACTGGCCTCATAATGACGAGGTCTTACAGCCAGGCTCGACGATAGGGAGATATGAGGAATAAACATCTCGCGAAGTCAGGAAAAACTCCTTTTGCAAGGGCAAACATATATGGTGATTAGCCTCTTCATTTTTCAAAGAATGAGGACTCCAATATATCACATCTTCCTTTATTCAAGAAATGAGGACTCAGAGAATATTGCATCTGATAATATGAAATCTAAGAGTTGAAAAATAACTAGTGCATGAAAATTGAAATCACCAAATGGCTCATGGAAAATAAATCCTTGGCCCATTTCACACAGTTTGATCTATATCATAAATACAGTCCTTGGTTGCACCCATAAACTAAGAGTTAGAGGCTGTGAAGTCTTGATCGGAAGTAGCTACAGATAATGCAATGATAACCAAAGGGCCAGTTATAGCAAAATGAATATGTCAAGAAATTGAACATGTTCCCAACGGTATTCACATAATTAATTCCAACATTCTAAATAAAAATATGCTAATCTATTTGATTGGCCTCCAAGTAAAACATATAAAATTTAGCCAAACTTAAAAAAAGTTGGTGTTGGAGGCTTGAACGATTTGAAATTGGAGTAAAATGATAAGACCCTTAGCTAGATGCATTGAGAACTTGCTGAGGGGAATGAGGGTTGATACTCCAATTATTACCATAGCGAGCCAGCTGCTTCCTTTCATCAAGATCAAACATAGAAATGTAGAAACTCCCTAAAAGGCAAGGTTTATCCATAGTGCTTTATCGAGCTGATAATATGCCCCGAAAAGAGAAAATACGCTCTTCCAATTCTAGCCATATGTTGTTTCATTATCAGCACAATGGTTGATTTTGTTGATAAAATATAATACTCAAGGAAACTTTGAATCAAAAGAGCACGTGAAGTATAAACACGCCCAATAGGATAACAACAACTGGCATATGCCAATTATTCATCTCAAATTTTTTGAAGAACAACTAAATTACAATGGCCTAGATGGAAGAAATAAGACCAATAAGTTGAAGCAACCAGGGGCCCAAATACTTTATACAAACTGAGTTATGCGGCCCAAGGAAAATAAACCCTCAATTTCCATAATATGAAATAACAACCCATTACGAAGGTCAAACACCAAATAATTAGTACCAATGAAAATAAAATCTAGGCCCATTTAAGACGATAAACTGTTGGAGCACCAAATTAGCTTTGCTAGCCAATAGCAAATAACCAATGGAGGTTGAAATGTGGAAAATGATTGCACGTGTTTTTCATGTTACTGTAACTAGAAGACTTCAAATGAGCCAGCCATGGAGATTTGTTACAAGCCCAAAAGAGCCAACCATAGCAACCCACTTTACACATTTGAAGAAATCAAGAAGGTGACTAAAAAAGTAATAAACACTAAAAAGAGTGACAAAATTCAAAAACGTGACAGTTTAAAAAGTGATGAATTCAAAAAAGTGGTACAAATTAAAAGAAGTTTTATAGATTAAAAAAGTGACAGACAATAAAAAAAGTGAAACACTCAAAAAGTACAAAAATTCAAAAAAAGAGACAAACTCAAAAAGTGACTAAAAGAAAAAAAAAGCGAGGGGCTAATGATGATTTATATTTATAACTCTAATCCAATATACAACAATTCTATAATCAAATATAGTGAACAAATTCTTGGAACACCTTTATTACTAACCCACCATCAATCTTAATATATATCATTTGCAACTGCCTCATCCCTCTCGAAAACCAGCACACAGCAAACCCACCACCAAGCAATCTCCATATAGTCAATCCAATAGTTTCATTAGTAAATAGGGCATGTCCCGGAACAGCTTCCGTTTAACTCTCTTAAATGCTTCGGTTTCTTTTTCGCCAAAGCTCCGTGTCCTCCCTCTTTCCTGCCCTGTATCTGCACTTACGTCCAACCCCATATTGATAGATAAATTCAGTATACTTTGCCTGAAATACCGAGCTTGGCCATCAACCCACAAAATCATTTTATATCTTTGGGAGTTCCTGTAGGCAAAATCCAATGCGAGCTTTGTCTTTCCAGTTCCCGGGGATCCATTTATGCATATAACACTGCTTCCATAGTTCTTATATTTCCCACTTTTTGACTTTCTATATTTAGGCTTCTTTAGTAAATTTTTTCCCCTAAATTTTGTTCCTCGTCTACTAGACTTTTAGATGGAGCTGGTGTTCCTCCTTTAATGGTCAACATGGGCCATTCTTGCTCCAAATAATTCCCATAACCAAAGAATGTAGTCTCAATTTCCATAATTTCTTTCTCCCTCCCCACAAAGTATTTGTTTATCGAGAACGGTAACTCCTCAAACATCTCTACTTCACTATAATCAAATAGAGTGACCAAATTCTTGGAACACCTTTATTACTAAACCCACCATCCATCTCAATATATATCACTAGTAACTGCCTCATCCCTCTCGAAAACCAGCACACAACAAACCCACCACCAAGCAATCTCCATATCGTCAATCCAATAATTTCATCACCATTTCCCACCTCGTTTACTTTTCTATGCACTTCACTTGGGTCACTATTGCTATTATCATAGTCATTACTATAAATCGACAACTAATATTTGCAAACTGGACAAGAATTTCAATCGCATATGACAAAAAATTAAACTTTAGATCTGAAATTGTCAAAGTTTTTGGGAAAAAAACTAAATTAAGACTAAAAATCATATGGATTAAAGAGGGGTAGGGCCGAAATGGATGTTGAAACTTGAAATCGCATCAAATGCTAGTGGTTGGGTCTTCCGACAAAGCTGGACTTTTTTATCCCAAAAATCTTGATTATTGTGTACCATTATTTCTCCTTTTTTTGGAAGTTGGCGAAGGCGGTCCGCCCGAATGTGATTGCAGTTGCGGAAGAGTTTAGCCGGATGGTGGAGTTTCCATAGACTTGTGAGAAAGTCCCAATAGTCGACGGAGGTGAAGAGACTCGTCGATATATGCTCGGTAGGCTGCTAGCCCGAATATAGTGGTGGCCCTGTCCTTGACATCAAGGGACGTCAACTGAGCTCCACCATCCATGTATGCTCTTTTCTGCCTTATAACGATTAATGAAAATGGTACAAGGTTGAAGTAACACCATGTTGATCTCTTTACGTTTTGAGGTTTGTACGTATTAATTACGTTTTAAATTATTTAGCTAGTTTTAAATGGTATTTTTCAATTTTGGGGCTTTTGGACTATATTGGGCCTAATTTCCTCAAAATATTATAGCCTAGTTTCTGTAATAGGCCTAAGTCCTTAATGGGCCCAAATAAAGGGATGGAAGAAGTTTTGTGGGCCAGTCAGTGTCCCAAGAAAGGTGAAGTGTAGGGTTTTCTAGCAAAAAGTAATATGTTGAAATTACCAAATAGTCTACGGACTGAAAAGGGACAAGACACTTCAAGAATACATTTCAAAACAGTTGAAAGGGACAACTCGTTCTATTTAGAAAGTAGACCTTGAAAACCATCTCGAAAAAATATCCAAGAAATGCAATCTCTTCTGTAGATTGTCGTCATAGATCTAGTAGTGGATGTCTATGGTTTCCGGAGCTTTTAAGCTTGTTGTAACAATTTCAAACAGTTGCCAGTAGCTACGACTTCGGCCCTAGATCTTATTAAACTTCTGATTTGTGATTCCAGTAGCTATGACTTGTAAATTTCTTTATTGAAATGGTATTCGCTCAATCAACAAATATCTTAACCTATTCACTTTGTTATTGCATTTCGAAACTATGATTGGGAAAGGCCTAAAAAGTCTATGTACATCTTCTTGTTTTAACGAGAGTGATTTTGAAAGATGGGTTTTGTTCAAGAGTGAGAAAATAATGCTATCTTTATTCAAGAAAAATGACCTTGTTTCAGTTTATGGAGAAAACATTGGCTAAAGAAAGAACATGGAGCACTTACAATTGTTCTTTAGGTAGCTCCAGTAATTTGCTTCATTTAAATCTATTCGATTGAGCTAATTTTTGTCAAATGCTTCTCCACTAGGGGTGGGCATGGTTGGGTTGGGTCGATTTTTTCCCCAACCCAATATTGTTGGTTTGTAAAAAATCTACCCCAACCCAACTCATGTAAATGTTGAAACTCAACCTAACCCAACCCAATTATGTGTCGGTCAGATTGGGTTGGGTTGGTCGGTTTGTTGTATTATTTTGATTGTAGTAAAAAAAAAAAAAAAAAGAAGGGATAACATCCTTATGTGCTTAGCACAAGATATGAAGTAAAAAATTAAATTGACTCAACCTTTACTCGAGCACACAAATTTAACAAAATATACAAGTTGAAGTTACAGTTGAGTAACAGAATGTACACAAGTGCATATTGAATGTTAACAATCTTTCTGCCTTTCATAAAATTTCAAGATTTTCAAAAAAGAAACAAGAAAGACAAGCACTAACAGTAATGATCAGGCATGGTCACAGACAAAAGAAAATATGAAGTGAAACCTTCCAAATTTTAGATTGAAATACAGAGACAAAACAAAGTCATGTTTAACTTCAAGTGATTAATATAAGGATCAGTAAAATGTAAAGTAATCGTTAGCCATGAGAAGGGTAATCACGAAACTTGAAGCAAACTTACTTATCCTTGTTAGCAGCAGCTTTCTCATGAACTTCTTGTATTTGTTCCTCGTCATTTACAAGGGCTACAAGACTGAAATATCCTTCTAACATTGCTTCTTAGATCCCTTCCCTTGGAATCGATATATTGAAAATTGAACAATGCCTATCAAAAGAAAAATACATTGTAAATGCTAGCTTAATCATCATAATACATTCCATGTTTATCTAGAAATTTTAGCTTATAAAGAAGGTGCATATGAAAAAGAAACTCACCGATACTTGTCAAGCATGTTCCCTGATCTCATCTATGGAAATAGAGGTCATCATCAATACCCAAAAATGGGAGTCGAAGAAAATATTTTAAAAATTATATTCACTAGAAAAAAATTCTTTACAGAAATATGTAAAAGCAAAAAATACAGCTCTGGATGAGGGGTTCTGGAGAGACTATGGTGAAATAGATAAGAAAGTCAAGAAGTTCCAGTAAAAACGAACACAAGAATTTAATGACAAAACACACAGCTTCTCTATAAACAAGCAAGAAAAAAAGCCTTGTAGACATAAATGGAATATATAAGAAAGTCCTCTCGGATCGGTGGTTCCGAGTTCGTTGGGTTGGGATTTTTGGCTTTCAGCGAGAGAGCAGATTGCTGGCGAGAGACGAAAAGAGGAGCATTTTATGTCTGGCTGCGCTGGAAAGCCCCCCTTTACTCTTTACTCCTTAAGGTTTTGTTGACGGCGCTTTTATTTTTTAATTTTTGGGTTTCGGGTCTGGTCTGGTCGGTTCGATCGGGTTTGGGTTGCTAACCCACGACCCGACCCGATTACCCAACCTAAAACCCGAAAATCGCCAAAAAAATTAAAAAAACCAACCCTAACCGATCGGTTTGGGTCGAGTCGGTCGGTATTCTCGGGTTGTTTGGGTTTTGCCCACTCCTATTCTCCACAAAAAAAAATTGCCTATTCCTTCTTTCAATTTTATGACAAAAAAAAATGTCAATCAACTATTTTCTTCTAGCAAACAAGAATTCAATTATCTCCATCAACAAAGACAAAGACATCAAGTGCTTGGAGTTCTTCAATTTGAAAGATTTGATTGGATCGAATTCTTCAAACTCAATATTATACCCCATATTGAGTTTGAGGGGAGGATGTTAAATATAGAAAATAATATGGAATATTTTCCATTATATTTTTTCCTTTTAGTGTAAGATTATTTTCCTTACTAGTTGATTGTGTAATCTTTCCTTTTATGTTTATTTCCTTTTTACAGTTATTTGTAACCTTATAAACAGGGTCTTCTACATTATAATATTAACAAGAC
>CAIGRQ010226098.1:0-12316 GCA_903798375.1 Fraxinus sp. D2006-0159 | reverse complement strand
ATATTTGGGTTTCGGATCCTTCGACCCTCTAAAGAATGCATGTACCGTAAACTTAAAACTTTTAGTTTCCCATGAATTTCTCAATATACCGTTTTCATTTATCTAGCTCTCATACTCTTCCTCATTCGCAGGGTTTAATCTAGTGATGAACATAAACTCGTATAGGGAAAAATGAACAGAGTGAGGCCTATGAAGGAGAAGAAAGTTTGCCTTACAGCCTATTATGCATTGGGGTTGATTATTCCAATCTCTAAGGAGGATTTGTTAGGTGTGTTTGGACTTTATTTGCTGACAGTAAATGACATTTTTTTTGTTAAAGCTCATAATAATTTCCAAAGAGTCTTTCCCTACAATCAAGCACATCTATAGACCAACAGGTCTCTTGTGTTAGAGCCCATAAACAAATCACCATTCACAAAACACAAATTTCAAAATTTGAGTATCAACAAACACAAATGAACTCATAATTTCAATTTTACTACATTCACTTGATAAATTATGTCACGGCATATCCAACCAAAACATAAGAATTAAATTCTACAATTTCCTCATAATCAAGTTTCATACCAATGTAAAAGCCACTAGTTTAACTCTGTAGCCATAAATGAAATATAGAACCAATCAAATAATCCATTGATGATTGTACCATTATTTATGTATAATTGTTACTGTTCAAATTTAAATAGGTCTATGTGTAAATTTTTAGGGACTCATAGTTCAATTACAAGAATCCAATTCATCAAGGAGGGGAAAAAAAATATCAAAATGCAAAAGAAACTTAAACCCTAAAAAAGCAAAATTGCCTACAATTTTATAAAACCAATATTAGCTTCTTGAAAGTGAAGAACGTCGATATAATTTACCTCAAAGCAAAAGGAATGAAGCTACACATAATTTTTTTTTTTTTTTTTTTAACAAGATATAAACTCTTATGATATGGGATTTCTTTTTCTCAAAGATGAAAATCGATACTTAACTGTGATATGAGGAGAAAATTATTCTGATTTGGGATTTCTTCTGTTTGATTTTTTTATAAATGCTTAGTTTTGGAATAGCTTGATTTTCTAAGACAAGAGATGGGAAGAACAGGGAGAACACGAGGAAGAGCACAATGAAGAAAATTTATTTGATTGGTTTTGAAGGGTAAAAGAGGAAATATTAATACTAATATTTTCTTAAGAGTAATTATATTACCACAACAAATTTTATTTCCTACACCACATTATAATCACACTAGAATTAAAACATATTTTCAATAAATACACAACAACAAATTTAAAATTATATTCATAATCCAAGAATAACTAAAAAGGGTAATTATATTGCTGCCACAAATATTATTTCTTGCACCATGACTACACCCATTATAATTCTTCCTAACTCAATATATATATAAAGTGTTGTACATTTCCATTCTTTCTGCTCTACACCAATTCTCCCAAGAATTGAAGCCTCGACCCCCATCGGCTCTAAGGAAAAAACAATTGGAGTAATGAGGAAATGAGGAGGCAGCAACACAAGTAATACATTTCTTGGCAAGAAGTGTTTGAAATCTGGGCCTTGTCGTTAACTTGAATGGAGCTAGTAGTGAATTCAACCGGCATTTGTATTCTGTTTGTCAGGGTATTTGATATGGTTATTAGTTTACTCTCCTTAATTGCATTTCAAGAATTTATGCGTTTCATAATCGAGATAAAACATAATTGTGGTGGTTTGAATCTTTTAATGGTATTTTTAAATAGGAGTTATATATATCTTTTTTTGGTGTACGGATGATCATAATGGAATGAATAAATATGAGTGAATAGATAGGATGTTTATGTCATTTTATTTATGGTTATTTAAGTAAACAAGTACTTATTGTGGTGGTAATATAATCACCTTTTTTCTAAATATAAAATTTGGTCAAAGGTTAAAAAAAGTTTTCAACCGGGTCAAAGGTATTTTTACCACTATTCTCACATAATTTTTCAATGCATAAATTCAAAGCTTTTAACTAATTTTTGATCACGTGCTCTCCAAAAAAAAATCACTGCTACAAAACTCAGTTTTTCACAAAATAAATAAATAAAATGGGCCTAAGTATGTTTATTATCTGGATTTATGTCATGGATTAAAAAAAAATATATATATATATATATGTATATATGAATTATTTTGTTAAAGAAGTTATCATGACACGTGGTTATCACGGGCAACAGTTTCGTCTCTTGACGCCAGGTTCCTCGCCCTCGCCTGATCTCCATTGTCTAACCAATCTATCCCCAAAACCCACTCTGCAAAATCGTCACTCTCATTGATCTCGCGCTGAAAATTTCATTTTTACCTGTCATTCTTCTTTGTTTTGCTAAAATACCCAGCTATAGATTTGCAATTAGTAACAGAAAAGAATAATGATGAAATATGAGAACCAGGGCTATGAAGAAGCCCATCTTTATGCATCAAAAGAAGAAATGTCTTCATTAGTCCTCAATGAACCGTCCAACGGCTCAAAGTCGTTTTCTGATGACCCCCTTTCATCAGCTCCACCGTTCGTTGAAATTCCGACCGACGATGCTGATCCCCTACACTCGCCTTCACCGAATGAAGTTTTTCCCAATCACAGCTCCATTAATTCCATCCTCGAACCTCCGTCTTATGCTGACGCCATTTTCCAGTCTTTTGACTCGGATTATGTTGATTCTGCTGAAGTCAATAGCCAAGATCAGTCCTTGTCAGCATTATCATCGTTTTCGTCTGATTATGTTAAAATCTGTGTTTCGGATCCACAGAAGGAGCAGGAGCAATCTGGGTCACTAGTGCCAGGAGTGAGTTATTATTTCACATATTTGATTACCACTTTCACGAATTTGCCGGAGTTCAATGGAGCGGAGTTTAATGTTCGAAGAAGGTTTAGAGATGTAGTAACTTTGTCTGATAGGATATCAGAGAGTTATCGCGGGTTATTTATACCAATTAGGCCTGATAAAAGTGTAGTCGAAAGCCAGGTGATGCAGCAGAATGAATTTGTGGAGCAAAGGCGAATGGCCTTGGAGAAGTATTTGGGGAAGCTGGCGGTGCACCCGGTGTTAAAGCGAAGTGAGGAGCTACTAGTGTTTTTGACAGTTCCAGGGAAAATGCCGCTCGCAAGGACAACTGATGTGTCATCGAGGACGTTGGATGGTACGGTGAGGCTGCCCAAGCAGCTGTTTGGCGGGGATAGTGCAGTTGGAGAAGCCGTGAAGGTTAGTGAGGTGGCACAGCCGGCAAAGGGCGGAAGGGATTTGTTGAGGATTTTCAGGGAGTTGAGGCAGTCCGTGGTGAATGATTGGGGTGCTACAAAACCTCCTGTAATTGAGGAGGATAAGGAGTTCTTGGAGAAGAAAGAGAAGTTGCAGGATTTTGAGCAGCAGATAAGCAATGCGTCTCAGCAGGTTATTTCTTAGTTTTTATCCCTCTTATCATTATGTATTCTTGGGTCAAAGATTATAACTTTTTACACATATTTGTCAATTTATTTTTGTATATTTTTGTTGAAAGGAAAGAATTAGAAATATGGCTTTTGCATTAAATTGATCCTCAGGTTTAGAAAAATTAGTTAGTCAACATTCAAGATGGCATATTAAGAAATTAGTTAAAATTTCAAGGTTTGATTTATGTTTTAACTTACCTTTTTATTTCAAGATCTAAATTTGTTACTACTGCAAAATAATATTCAGCAATTAGTTGAGATAGCAGCTTAGTTTGAGTGTAATGAAGTACTTGAGAAAACTGTGGTTTTCTAGCTGGCAGACTTTTCATTTGCTAAATCCACAAATAACTCTGTTACCAGCTCAGTGCCGAAATGTACTGTTTTTGAACTTCTAAATGGAACACTTTTATGAAACTTGGTGAGTAATTACTTCTATAATTTCTATGGTACAGGCTGAATCTCTCGTTAAAAATCAGCACGACATGGGGGAGACTATGGGTCAATTGGGATTGGCTTTTGTGAAGTTAACCAAGTTTGAAACGGAGGAAGCTATTTATGACTCTCAAAGAGCGTGTGCTGCGGACATGAAAAATGTGGCAACTGCTGCTGTCAAAGCAAGCAGATTGTATCGGGAATTGAATGTTCAAACTGTCAAACATTTGGTAAACTCATTTGGATATTTCTTTCCTTGTTTAATTTGGCTTTCAATAGTGAGTTTCACTTGTAAAGATCTGTTGGGTGTGCGTTTTCATTTTTACTCATGCTTCTTCATTTCACACTGCTGATTTCTGTGACTGAAATGAAACTTTTTAATACAATGCAGTTGATTCATGGAAAGTAAGATTTTTTTCTGCTTGTCCTCGCGCATGTCCTAACGATCTCACTAGTGTTATTTGTGCAGGATAAGTTTCATGAATACCTTGGGCTGATGCTAGCTGTCAACAATGCATTTTCAGACCGAACAAATGCTTTGCTCACAGTACAAACCCTTCTATCCGAATTGTCATCTTTAAATTCAAGGATTGAAAAGCTTGAAGCTGCTTCATCCAAGATATTTGGTGGCGATAGATCTAGGATTCGGAAGATAGAAGAACTTAGAGAAACTATAAGAGTAACTGAGGAGGCTAAAAATTGTGCTGTCAGAGAATATGAACATATTAAGGTAGGTTCTTTGATCTTAATAGTCTAATGAAGAAACTTTTAACTAAGGTTATTTGATTTGTGTGCCTGATTCTGTGTCTTGAATTTCTTTCTAAATTTGAACATCTGTGTTTTCCCTCTTTAATTGTGCCAACGTTTTTCTATCTATGAGTATTGCCCTTTTTGCGGTCAATTTAAAATATATCAAGTTGTTTCCCTTTCCTCTCTGCATTAAAAGTCACGTGAGTTGGTGCCACAGTGCCACTAGCATTAACCTTTAAAGAAATAACTAAAAGGGATCTGTATGGTTAGGCCATTAGGGGTGTGGATGGAAAAGAATTACTAAAGCCCAACAATCAATGTTTTAGAAAAGAGCACCTCTAGATGTTCTTAGAGTTGAAGACCCAAATAATTCAAAAAATATGATTAATAATCCCTCAAAACACTTATGCTGAACGTTCTGAGTCTCTGTATAATTTATGTTCTATCTCTCTTCCAACAACACATCTGTGCCAAACAGGGTTGTAACTTTACAAGTTAACATGTAAAGAACTACATAATGAATCAATTAATAAGGGATGCTAAAAGCTGGAATTGAGCCAGTGGAATATATAGAAAAAAAGGTCAGAGAAATATTTTTTTATCTGCACACTTATTCCAGATTTGAAGGTTTGATAAGTGACATGTGGCTACTTTTATCCCTGTCCCGTGTACAAGTTCATATTAGGAGATTGTGAGTTTTTCATGCTATTTTAGTACTTTCATAAATGACTTTCCAGAAGACCAGTTGGGGTTGATATTGGGTGTGAAAGAATTGTGGGCAGAGTTTGTTATAACTACCGGTTTTGTTTGGGCTAACCGAGTCCAGTGGATATTGGAATGAGAGACCACCACCGGGTATCCATTTAAAAAGTCTGATCCTTATGTTTTCATTGGAATATCAAGTACAATATAACACCGATACCAGTTGGCTATACGCCTAAAATCTCTCCTACAAATTTGAACTCTTGAATTGCCTACCATGTACAAAGTGTTGACCTAATTATACACAGAAATACAAATAATTACGTAAATTATAGCAAGTCATATCCCTTAAATGAAGGATATATCATATACTCTAAATTCAGGATTCAGCACTCAACTCAAGTTGGATAAATTTCCTCCATGCCAGGTTTCTCACCTTGGAATAAAATGTTGGACTAATATTCCTTTTTGGGAAAATTCAACTAGTTGTAACTTGGAAGAAACAAAGGGAGTACAGATTAGAGCATTTTTATTTTCTCGTCGACGAAGTATCGGTCTATTTCGATGTGCTTGGTTTTGTTTTGTTGTCCTGGTTAAACGTGATATTATGTTGTGCATGAATGATTATGCTTGTGGTCCTGTTAACAGAATAAAGCCTCATTATCTCTTCAATTTTTAATTTCTAGTTTTCCCAACAAGGTTTTAATCTAAATGAGTTCTCAAATTCTTAATTATGGCTCAAAATGTGGCTTCAGTACTGGTTCTAGCAGTAGCATTCTGGATTTCACTCCTCTTATGTTACTGAATTGTTGCCCACAAAGGTACAATATCCTCAGGTAGAACTTCTATCAGTCATAGACCCTGCCTGTTAAGAACTTTATAGACTAAAACTCTCATATGTTCACCTGAGTAAACTTCTAACATCTCAAAGTTTCATAACTACATTCATGTGATTTTCAACGGGAGTATGCATGGCAACATACGTGAAGTTTGACCTTATGTTTGAGATAGATAGAGGTGTTGCAGTGGGCAGGGTAAGGTAACTGGGGAAGGAGGTGTGTTATGCACTGAGGGAGTGGGGCAGGGGTGGAGAGGCTGCATACCAGGGAAGGAGGGTGGGGTCGGTGGGTTGCACACCAGGCGTGCTTGAGCTGGTTGCATTGGAGTGGGGACTGGCATGTGTATGTTGGGTCGCGGGCGAGTAGAAGTATGATTGATTTTGGAAATAGAAAGGTCAGATTGGTCAGTTATTAAAAGGTTGTATAAGTGAGGCCATTTTATAAGTTGGGCCTTTTAAGTTAATACATCTGTCTTTTACACAATATGGCATTTATATTATATGAAAAGATTGAATCATTTGTCATATGCTCGTGAATCAGTGATTTAGGTGTCAGATTTGATATACACGGATATGGGTTATTTGGGAGTTGAATTCTGGGAAGGCACAAAAAGCAGAAGCACAAGGAACATCGAATATTCCCAATAGTGTATAGCTGACAAACGGTTCTTTGGTGAAAAGAAGGCTATCCATGTTAAAGGACCCGCCAAATTCTCGTCGTCTTCTTTGTTTGATCCTAGTTGCCTTGTGTCCTGCCATATGCTAACCATTGGCCAAACCATACGCATAAATACTAGTTTCATAGAGCATAGTTGATCAAATATCATAAAGGAATCATGTCTTTTTCCAACAGCATCTCCTTGTACTAAGTACAATATTGTTAAAAACTTAAAAGACAAGAATTCTCTAGGGCCATTCTTATTTTTAAGTACATTATCCAAGAAATTACTGTGTTTTGCTTAATAAAACTGATGACAATTTCTCATCATATGTGAGATGTTCCTTTACAGATATATATTGTCTATCTGCAATTCAAAGACGAGTATATATACAAATTTATATTCTTTTTCTTTTTCCTCCATTTTTTCGCCAAGGAGCTGAAGCTGACTTTTATCTGGATAACATTTTCTATAGGTGTGACCACCATATAAAGATTAATGTTTTTGTTTTTCTTAAAAGAAAAAGTAATGATGGTTCTTCTGTACTGTTTTTCATTTTCTTGATACGCTAGAAGGATCTGAGTCTTGGAAATGAGAATGCTGCAAATATCCCAATGAGGATTTTATTTTAAGGTTAACAAAATCATTTATAATGTCCCTATTTGGTGCAAATATAATTAGATTTTTAGTAGATTTTGATAAAGTTGATGAAATATATGGTTGAAAAGTTGTGTATCCTATAAAATGTATGGTTAAAATTAAATGTTGACTTTGAATTAAGTTTTTATCAAGCTTGTAATCCTCATCAAATAGGGGCAAGATCTAGAAAAGTAAAGCTGGAATGAATGGGCGAGCATTTTTTTTTTAATAATGCTATTAGTATATAAGGAGTTATAGAAAATTTTACAGATAGATGAATGTCAAAAAGAGAGCAGAGAGGTTTTTTTTTTTTTTTTAGAAGAAATTCTAACCCAATCATATCGCATCACATCATATGTACGTATGTTAATTTATAAGTAGTGGTGTACATGTAGCACTTTTTTTTTTTTTCCACCTCTAATGAGAAATGTGGAACTTCTTTGAAAAATACAAAAAGTACAAAATAAGACGAAAGGATGACCACTAAAATACTAAAAACTAACACATAAATAATCTCCACATTGAAATTGTTCCCTAGAATGTAGGTAATAAGACACCCTTGAACCCTTGATGAGTAGGCATCCAAAGGGAAGCCCAAATGCAATCATATACCGGACAAACTCAAACCCTATAGCCCACCACCATCAGAACTTTAGCTTTCATTTGTAGCCATAAAACAAAAATGAACGTGTAACTGCCCGACTTTCAAGTAACATTGGCCCTTTCCTATGAACCAAGACTACCATAATTACTCAGAAATGAGGGAAGTACAGGTTCTAGGAGTGACCTAATCAGTTTTAATTTCAAATAAAACATGCTCTAATTCCTCAAGTCCAACTCTCCTTGGAGAAAAAATTTCATGGTGTCTGTTTATAAGAATGATGGAGATATCCAATATTGTAAAAACTCTATAGTATTAAACTTAACTCGAGTCAGAGAACGAAGAAGGTGATTGGGTTTATATTGTTGGTTTTAAAAAACATACGTGGGAAGTGCCATGGTGGGCATATAGAAAAAGATATGCCTACCAAGTTAAATGCAACTTCTAAGAAACGGTTAGTAGGTCTTTGTGCTTTATGAATTGACTGTTGAGCTTCTATGAGATTAGATGTCTATGATATGATTGTGGTAGAAATGAAAATGTTAAGATGGCTGGATGACTATTTTATTACTGATAAAATAAGAAATGAAAATTTACGATATTAAGTGGAGATAAACTGATTTGAGTATAAATTTAGTGAGAGGATTAGATAGTTGGGACATGTATTGTGTGGACAGGAAGAAACTATAAATCACAAGCAATTCAATTTTGGTAGAACAAGTCAGGGAAGGGAGACGTGGACAAAAATTATCTTGTCCAGAAATTTTGGTGAAAATCTTGATTTTGATTTTGATTTCAGTGGACATTTCAGTGGAGGTATCATTTTATCAAACAGTGTTTATAGAGGATTCAGGTAGCCAACAAATTAATGGAAACAATGATTAGCAAGATGCTGTCACTTGGGGGATTGGGGCGCATGGACTTTCACCAATTCCATTAAAATAAATTGACCAGGGTAGAAGATTATGCTACCTAGCATGAGAAGTAGAAATGTGAGTTAATGCATCTCCACAATCATTCGGCTACTTTGTAATTAAAAAAAAAAAAATTAGAATCCTTGAGAATTTGCTCATAGTTCATACGTTTATCCCTTATTTGGTACACATTAAAATTTTCATTCTCATTCTTCTACTAATTTTCAACCGTACATTCTTCAATAAAATAATATTTTTCATCACATCAACAATTTTTCGTCTTTTTCATACATTAAATTTTTCATTTTCATTATTCTCCTCATTTTCAACTACACATTCTTCAATAAAATAATATTTTCCATCACATCAATAACTTTTCCTTTTTTTTTTTCAACCATACATTCTCCATCAATCTACTATTCCAGAATACATTCTTCCAAAATAATGTGGCTTAAACACACCCTTAATATTTAATTTCTCCTGCTATATTTTCTAGAATTCAATGCTTTCACTTGATATCAAAGTTCTTTCTCCATCTGTCTGATTTAAGTTTTAATGTTGGCGAAAGGGGGCAGTAGGGGAGGCAAAACCACCTGTCCAATTAAATGTCACAGTTAGATCACATACTCAAATTGACTCCCAGAATGGAAAGTGGAATGGAATAGTTGGACAAGAGATGTATTTGTATATCTTCAAACTTCATATAAATACTGATGTGTAGTAAATTCCAAAATTTGTATCCTAGTTTTTGATGATGAGTTCCATTATCAAGTATTGAAGCACTGAGGTGTTCTACATAGCACTAAATTGTTGTTTTCAGTATCATTTACTCCATAATATGATTACCATCTCAAGTATAATAATGGATCATGCAGGAAAATAACAAGAATGAACTTGAGAGACTAGACAGAGATAGGCACAATGATTTCCTGAGCATGCTCAAAGGATTTGTTGTTAATCAGGTACTTGTTTTCCCTTCTGTTATTGGTGTTGTGAGACTCTTTAGCTTGATTTTGATGATTGAATTTGTTCGTGGTCTTGTGATTAATTTTGTTAATTTTCACTAATTGGAAAAAGGAGAACGAAATTCTGATTTTCATTCCTGATTCTTGTTTGATGCTATTTGGAAATTTGAACGTTTAATGGTCTTATGACTAGTGAGCAAGTTGAGCTCTACTAACAGGAAGTATCTTTTCCTTTGTGAAATAACTAGCTGCGCCGTATCACTAATATTACATAATGACAGTGCTGTAGATCGTCAGATTTGAACATTCCACAATCCTGAATCCTTCATAACTTTTTCGAATCAAACAGTTGAATTAGAAGTGGACATGAGCTTTCTTAATATGTTGTACACATAGAGATGAATAAGCAAATCAATTTTGTTGTGGAGTTGTGGACTTTGGTAGTGGGTTTAAGGCTTCTTGTACCACTGCTCGTCGTCGTCATCATCATAATAATGAAAAGAACATGGCCTGGATAGAAGAAACCAATAGCTAATCTTGAGAGTTGCAAAATTACTTATTTACCATTACAAACAGTGTTCCTTGAAAGGGTGTTTTACCTTTTGGTCTCTCTATTGGGAGGGCCAGTCTAGAATCTGACCGCAAGCATTAGAATTAAATTTTTGGACCATACTCTTCATAGAGGAAAAAAAATCTTATGATTTATGTAGCAAAATTGATAAGCTTATACAAGGCAGAAAATAACTAAAACGAACATGGCCACCATGGTCGGTCATAGAATTGCTGTTCTTAATGTAGTAAGAAAAATTGCCTGTATACAACACTTTGTTTGTTTCTCTACTGAGTAAGAATTGTGATTCCTTTATGTGAAAATTGAGCCTAGAGAACTAACCAGCATTGATTTTAACAGGCAGGATATGCAGAGAAGATAGCAAATACTTGGGAAACAGTTGCAGAAGAAACTAGTGGATATGCGAAATAGCCGAAAAGCTGGCTGTAAATATTAGGTTTTAATGTAGCACTTTCTTTATTCTCACCCCCACCCAACCCGCTTGTAACGTTCTCTGTACCTCAGTCATTTGCACCGATCAACATCATCAAATGTAAGAAGAGGATTAGCTAGCTGTTGTTCATTGTAAGTTACTCAGATTGGTATTTAAACATGTCATATCCCAGAACCAGGTGTTCATTTTACTATTCAGAGTTACTCTTAGGCCCTGTTTGATACCTGTTGTTTTCCTTGGATATTTTCCATTTTCCAACTTTTTATGTGTTTGATAACCAAAAATTTCCATGGAATTCCTTTTCTTGCTTCTCCCCTCACACGCCAGTTTTCTAAGCAATCATGGAATTGGGTTTCCTTCGGTTTTGTGGTAATTGATTTTTCATGTCTTTTATTTTTTTTGGAAAAAATTCTAGACCGTAGGGTAAATTTTTTTATCACTTTTGTTGACAATTTTCCAAACGAATGATATTTGGTATGGTAATTTTTTTTGGCAAGTTGAACAAACTCTAGACCCAATGGTTAAAAAAAAAAAAAAATAGCACGTTAATGGACAATTTTCATGAAAAACGAAGCCAAAAGGACACTAAACTTTTAACATTTTTTAGCGAAAAATTATACTCACTCCGTCTCAAAAAGATAGTCCTACGGTTATTTTTACACAAATTAAGAAATGGTAGTTAGTATAGTTAGAGTATTAAATTTTACTATGTTTTTCCATCTATACCCTTTATCCCTTATCTAGGTAGTTGGTGTCTATTATACCAAGATGTATTAAATAAGGGTATATGTGGAAATTTTAAAATAGAAACATGACTATCTTTTAATCGTTCTAAATTCTGACGCACAATGGCTAGTTTGGTTGTCTGGTTCAGTATGCGAACGTCCGAATCTTTAGTTTTTTGACTGCTATAAATGTCATTTCACTTTGCATTCAATACAATACTTGTGATAGCATTAAAGTGAGACATTCTTGAGTTAAATTTTATTGATTACACATCTTATTTATCTTTATAAAATCTTTTACTTTAAAAAACGTTTGATTGAATTAACCTTTGAAAATCATTCTACTCATCAAAACCTGAGCTTCATTTATTGCTATTTATTAAAGTGTTTAGCCCATTTCTCTTTTTGTACTTAGCTTGATCATATCATTTATTAATAGAGAAGTCTCAAATTGTAAACTCAACGTTTTTTAAATTTGTGGGTTATATTGAGGTCTTTTAAAGCTCAATATTGTATAGGATTGTTGCTCCTTGTTTGTAAATCATCAGAAGCATTGTAAGGGTTCAGATTGCACCATAAGTCAATCAATTATAGTGAAAAGACCTTTCTCGTGACGAAGAGCTTGGTAATGGAGGA
>CAIGRQ010226089.1:0-14193 GCA_903798375.1 Fraxinus sp. D2006-0159 | reverse complement strand
TATGTAGGATAATTGAGAGCTGCTCTACTGAGCTTTTCACTAAAGTAAGCTATTGGTCTTCGTTTCTGCATTATGACAGCTCCAATACCTATTCCTGAGACATCACATTCAATCTCAAAAGCATTGTTAAAGTTAGGTAATGATAAAATCGGTGTGGTACACAACCTATCTTTAATAGTATTTCTTGTTCAACGTCCCAATGAAATCCTACACTTTTCTTTATAATTTTCGTAAGTATTGTGGAAAGTGTGCTAAAATCATTTACAAAATGCCTATAGAAACTAGCTAACCCATGAAAGCTTCTTACTTCAATTATACTTTTAGGTGTTGGCCACTCCCTAAGGTGATTTTCTCCTCATCCACTTCAATACCCTTAGTACTAACAACATAACCAAGGAAAACAACATTTTCCATGCAAAATGTACACTTTTTAAACTTAGCATAAAGTTGTTATTACCTTAACTACAAGCACATATTTCAAATGTCCTATATGTTCACTTAAGTCCTTACTATATACCAATATGTCATCAAAGTAAACTACTACGAATTTACCTATGAATGCACCTAAAACATGATTCATTGATCTCAAAAATGTGCTAGGTGCATTAGTAAATCCAAATGACATAACTAACCACTCATACAGCCCATATTTAGTTTTAAAAGCGATTTTCCATTCATCCCCTTCTCTCATCCTAATTTGATGATATCCACTTTTAAGATCAATTTTACTAAATATGTTTGATCCATGTAATTCATCTAACATATTATCTAACATAGGAATAAGATGATGATACTTTATCGTTATATTGTTGATGGCCCTACAGTTTTTACTTTTCTCTCTTGTGACTCTACTCATTTTTTCTCACTTTTAGCCACCTCTCCATTTTCTCTCTTGTTCTCATGTTGTGAAAGGTCAGTCTCACTCCCCTTTTCTGTCATTCTTTTTTCATCCTTACTTTTCAACTTGATTTGATCTTCATACACTTGTTATGGTGTTAACGGTGCAAGAGTAATAGATTTCACATCCTTAGTAAAGCTATACCTATTTTTGTACCCGTCTTAAATCACATTCCTATCATATTGTCATGGCCTCCCCAGCAAAAATATCCCTGCATGTATAGGAACTATATCACACATCACTTTATCATGATATCGCCCAATTGAGAAACTCACCAATACTCTCATATTCACCTTAACCTCTCCACACTCATTTAACCATTGTAATTTATAAGGCCTATGATATTTTAGCATAGTTAATCTCAATTTTTCAACAAGTGTTGTGCTAGCCACATTGGTACAACTACACCATCAATAATCACACTACATACCTTGTCGTTGACGTGGTACCTTGTATGAAATATGTTCTCCATTTGTTAATCCAAGTCATCCACTTTGATTTGAGCACTAAGAGCTCGTCGTGTAACCAATAGCTCTCCCACTGCATACTCCACGTCCTCACCATTGCTAGCTTCTTCCAATTCTGGCATCTCTTCATATTCACCCTCACTATCAAAAACCACTTCTCTTTTATCTCGCAAGATCATCGTACTTTTGTTTGGACATTGAGAGGTAATGTATCTCGATCCCAAGTACCTAAAACACTTGATAGCCCGATTCCTAGATGGTTGGGAATCCACCTTGGGTGTAGCTTTGCTAGCAACTTCATCCTTTCCCTTTGGTAGCTCAATCCTACCTTTTGAAACAACCACATCACCCTTAATATTATCCCATTTCGATTTTCAAGAACCCGATGTATACCTAGCTGTTTCCTTCCTCTTCAATTGCCTCTCCACCTTCATAACTACATGTAGCATGTCTTCCAACTCCACATAATATTGCAACTCTACCATAGTAGCTATATCTCTGTTCAAACCATTCAAGAACTGGGCCATAGTGACCTCTCTATCCTCCTCAACACTTGCTCTAATCATCACAATCTCCATCTTCTTATGATAATCCTCCACACTACTAGAACCTTAGTAGGTGCTTTACAGTTTTTGATGAAGCTCTTGATAATAATGATTAAGCACAAACCTCTTCCTGATGATAGCCTTCAATTTTTCACAAGTATTAATAGGTCTCTCATGGTTCCTCCTCCTAAATGTTACTACTTGATCACACCAAATAATAGCATAATCGGTAAATTCAAGCACCACAATTTTTACCTTCTTTTCCTCCGAGTAGCTGTGGCAATCAAATATCAACTCCACTTTCTTTTCCCACTCCAAGTATGCCTCTGGATCACTTCTTCCTTTGAATGAAAGAATTGTCATTGTGATGTTGCCCATACTTCTATTGATACAATTTCCAACGAGATCTCTACCCCTCCTTTCATGCCTAACTCTTCTATCCCTCATTGTTCCTTGCTCGACATCCATCAATGCAACATTATTGATATCACTATCCGCTTCCCAATCTCCAGCATATTCTGCTCTATGGTCCCGCCTTCCTTGCCTCCTAGCATTAGGAATTTCTCTAAATTGTTCCCGACGTAAATTAGCAAACAATGTATCTTGCATATCCAATCTGTCTCTCACATTCTCAAACAACCTTTCGAATTGTTGTATCACTTGATCCAACATGTTGATTTGATTATCCTTCCCGTTTGAAGTAGAACAGTCTCTATCAGACATCCTAAATCTATTTTGATATTTGCCTCACGTATATACGCTCGTGTATCACTCAAAATGGCTTTTCCCTCTATTAGTCTCTCCACTCTATCTTTTTCCACTCAATACTTTCTTGCAAGTATTTCAAAGAATTAATTCGAACTCAACCAAAAATTATTCTCGTAGAATTCAAACTGGGTTTTGAGTGAGATCTTAGCAATTTGAAGACTCTAAAAAAAGAAAAGGAATTGAATTGAATAATTGGAATGGAATTTTGAATTTAAGAAAGTCGTTCTTGAATTTTACACAATAGATAATGTAATGGCCGGCAATTTTCGAGGTAAATAATAACAAATATACTTTCTTTCTTTTTTGTCTTTCAACGTTCCAAAATTTTATTCTGAATTTCTTTTTCAGATTTTTTTTACTTGAAATTCAACTATGAGACCGGCAAAGAAAACAGAAGTTGATTTGGACACAAATTGAGCACAAAAATAACTTTTGAATTTTCTTGATGCGGATCAAAGATTTTAAGATAGAAGAACACGAAGAATGTAAGAAAAATGAAATAAAGACTCAAACGAAAAAAAGAAAATGATATAACCTTGATTCTGGAGCCTAAACTCTGATACCAACTGATGCGAACCGACGTAGCAATTGTAGCTACGGAACCCAAGATAAATTAGAATAACCCAAGAAAGCCAAGAATCAACATTTGAAAAGCTCGATCCAATAAATTATTGAATCAAGAACCAAGACCATCGCTAACAATATCTTGACCCGTGATCACAAAACTCATGAACCTTACTTTGAATTTGTAGAATGCCACAAGAATTTAATTCTTGATAAGTTCAAAATTAAAACAATAAAGAACGACAAGAAAGCAATTTAGCCTCGCGATAATAATCTCAATAATTGTGTGTTTACAACAAAGATAATGAATCCTATATATAGGAAACTCATAAAACCTAGTTAAAAATGGAATTTAAGTCTTAAAGATATTAAAAAAAAAAAAAACATTCCATAAAAGAGTTTTACTTAAATAGATGATTACGCGAAAATTGGAAAAATCGGCATCCAGAATGAACTATGCGGTCGCATAGAACGTTTGAAAGGCCCCTTATTTGGTTTGGTATAGAGGCATACGACCGCATGCCTGTTTATGCTATGTGGTGGCATAGCTTCCCGACAATGCTCCTTCGTCCGTTGCTTTAACCAAGTTGATCCATTTGGTTTCTTCTCTCGAGCCCAACACAAAACTTGTTCATTTACTTGTCGTGATCGACGTTTCATCCACCGTAGCTTGAGTAAGCAATCTCATAGCTTCCTTAACTCGCTTCACTCGCGACCTAGTCATCGGTCCTCCATCAACGATCAATGGATCCTTAACCAGACTTGCTCTCGTATCATGGTTCACATCAAATATCATAAAGGGGAAACAAATACGCGTTGCACTCATTTTTCCTTGATCGAGATTTTTTCCCAGCTAGATAGCTCTACACTGCGTTTTAGTAAGAACAATAGACTATCTTTCTTTTACCAAGAGAAATGATCTTTTCTATTTCTAAAACCATGAAAACAGGACGTTGATAAGATGAGAGACCGCTGTGATAATGGGGAAAAACTGCTCCAGTCATTAGGTTGGCTGTGGCGACATTTCACTTCTTTTCGAAGACAAATCCACCAGAAATTCCAGATAGGCATATGTAACTTCATAAGCTTTAAGGACAACAAACCAAAATAATAAAATAGCATAAAATCTTAGTAGACACGTTATCTATCTGACTACCAGGTAATAACAGCTCACAAACTGAAACATAATTCTGAATCGCAAATCGGATGTGATCCAAATAGTATATTATCAAACAATGGCACAAATCCAGGAATCAAGGCAATATCTCGTGACAACAATGAAATCCCACATTTCTTTTCTAGCTGAATCAATTTACAAAGTGCAAAATTTACAGCATGTACTCATCAATCGAAAACTACATACTTACATTTGACAGTAAAAAACCTCATGAAGCTTCTTCCACTTTCCTAGACTAGAATCCAACTACCTTGACAGGTACAGAAACTGCACCCTTGCGCAATTTATATTGAACAGCATAGTGATGAATCGCGTCTTGAAATCTGGTAAATGCGACTAGGAATTCTGCAGCATCAGTCTTGCTCAACACCTTATTTACAACCAATTCCAGAGTCTTCAACCTATTTTACATCCATTTGACGAGCAATTGATATAAGACAAATATTTGATGTCACAAGATAAAAGTACTTTGTCATAAGACACGACTTTATCTTTTGGCTAAGATCAAAGTTGTAATGTTAATAAGGAGTATAACAAGCACCTGAGATTTTGGGCCTTAGTGACAACCCGGTGGATTTTCTTGAATTCTGACTGCATACAAGCCAAGGCAGGGCCACTGCTCTCAACCCTCACTGGACTGAAAGGGAGGTCTAACACACAAGTTGCTTGAATTTCAGCCATTTCTTCATCTATCACTGCCTCTTCAATACGCACATCGTTGATCAGCTGCAATAAGACCTGTTCAAGTCCAGCAGAGTCCGACGAGGAATGTATTAACAAGCGGGATAGCTCTAGAATCATCGTAGGCCGCCAATCACCAAGCCAGGATGTTGCAACTAGTTCGTGGGCCGAGGCCTCCTTGGGCATGAGAAGTTGAGTCACATCCTTCATCGTAGTCGGGACCCTGTTGTAAATGGCCCGGTAATGACTCAGTTGTTCTTCAATCAACTGTTCAATGGACCATCTTGCTTTGAGCTGTTTTTCTAGCCTTGCTGCTCTAGTCCTCATCTCTTGCCTGTGTAACCCATATTTCTCGCAAG
This sequence comes from Fraxinus sp. D2006-0159, assembly GCA_903798375.1. Classification (NCBI taxonomy): domain Eukaryota; kingdom Viridiplantae; phylum Streptophyta; class Magnoliopsida; order Lamiales; family Oleaceae; genus Fraxinus; species Fraxinus sp. D2006-0159. Next base: position 8,734 of record CAIGRQ010226089.1, on the reverse strand, counting down.
AAAACTCTTCACCTAATAAACACATTATGTTAAAGTCTACCCACCAAACACAAATCTTTTGCAATGAACACAATTTATATCGAGTCTAAAACACTTCCAAAAATATAAATTGATCCTTAAACGCAAGAACCCATGTCCTTAATTTCTCAATAGAACCCAAGAAACGTGAATGTCCAGATATAAAACCAAGAAATCGACAAATTATAATGTTTAACGGGATAAAAAAAGAAGAAGAAAAACACTGGCAATTAAATAATTCATAAAATGAAAAATATACATGATCTTTTGCCTTTTCGTTTGTAGATTGTCATGCAGGTGACTTGCCGAATAATGTCGACAATTCTATCACCAATTCGTTGTTGGGTCTTGTACCCATCTTTGAGTTCGAATTCTTTGCTTTTGTTCCTGGCTTGTTCTTCCTGATCGGATTCTTGAAAACGTTTTCTAAAGAATCATATATTAATTCGGTTGGTTAGAAAAGGATATTCAAAACAATGCAAATTGAAAAGAAGAAAATATAAAAATTACATTAGGGATTGAGAAGAATCCCTTCTCATTTTTTTGCTCTTCTTCAGCCGGATTCTCTAAATTGAGTTTTGGGTTCTGATAGCAGCGGTATTTCTAATTTTACAAAATATATTATTATTCATAAATAATTAATTACTGTTTGTTTTAAAAGTTCTAAAATTCAAGCATCACACACACGAATGTATACAAATTGAATGAGTCACTGTTTGGTGAAAATTAAAAATATTTTTTAATAAATTAGGATAGAAGTAGATGAAATATAAAATTAAAAAGTTGTGGGTTCAATGCAATATTTGATTGAAAATAGTTAATGATTTTGACTTAAATTTAATTTTAATTTCTACCAAATAGGGCTAAGTAAGGAAAAAACAACATAATTATGAATATATATAATTGAAATTATCCTTAATGTTATAAAGATCTTGTTACATGTACATCAAGATTAACATAAATGTTTACATAATATCATATGACATTCTATTATTTGTCAGTTTAAAATATAGTCAATTTTTTCATTCCACGTCATTTTGGTCACTCATTTATGGCGGATTTCTTCTGTACAAAAGCAAAATCCATGTTATAAAAAATGAAAATTTATGAATTTGTGACCTTGTTTGATCCTATTTTTTTTTTCAAAATACATTTTATCTCTTTTCTTTTCAACTGCACATTTTTTAATAAAATAATATTATACTCAAACTCAAAACTTTTCTTTATTTTTTTAACCACACATTTTTCATTAATCTATTATTCCAAAATGTATTCTACACAAAAAATGGAGCTTAAACAAGTATCAAAAGGAGGCTACCACTACATTGTAATAATTAGATTTTGCTTGAACCCTATTTTGTTTTTGGTAAAAATAAGTTTATAATAGTGATGTTTTAAAGAATGTGTGGTTCAAAAGTAAAAAAATAAAAATAAATAAATAGGTTTGCATACAAAATTATTTTATTGATAGAATATATAATTGAAAATGAATTTTTAAATAATATGGCTCAAATCGAAATCAAATGGTAGAATTAGAGGTGGCAATCGAATCAAGCGGCTTGGCCGCTCAGCTCGTAAAAGAGCGGCTCGTGAGCGAGGCAATGGGCTCGCCCACAAGGCTCGTCTAAACTCAATGGTTTATCTATTTTTTTTAAAGGCTTTTCTTTAAAAAAAATTAAAAAAAATAATAATAATAATATGTTACTATTTTTCTATCTTCTGAGTAGAAAACATTACTTATTTTAAAAGTAATTATTATCTCACTCTTTGAATTTGATAACTTGCTTATTTTCAACTTTAACCAACAAAAAATTATTAACTTAAAACTTATTTTTATTTTTTATTTTCCTTATAAGTAAACTTTTAAGCTTAACCACACGTTAGAATCTTGACATTGGGAGATTGTTCACATCACATCACAAAATCCAAAAACTACATATATTGATCCCTATGTTAACAATCTACAACTCTTGCAATTTGTCCAAGATCTTTCTTGACTTAAATTAGCACATGAAAATTGAGGGCTAAAGCAGTAATTCATTGACAAATTGATGTTCTTAAATATGAACACCACCAAAATGCAGAATGATATTTCACTACAATATCTTTGAAATGAACAAACGAAGGATAAATTATCATCGAAATTTCAGAGGAAAAGTAGACTGTACAATATTACACGTAAATCTTAAACAAAATGAAACTTTTAACTGGACAGGAGTCGAAGGGAACAAAGATCATATAACAAAAAAAAAATTCATTACATAAACTTTACAACATTAATGGCTGTCGTTAGCTCACTTGTACGCAACGCAGCTTTCATCATTCTTTGACCCTCAATCTGTAGAAGGCTGATCAGTCTGCACGCCGGAGATGGTGGCCGCCCATGGCTTATGACGGGCATACTTTCCGAACAGCAAAGCTATGAACAAGAGCACCTAAGATGGATACCTTGTTACCTACATGGACTATTTATGGGAGCAAATAATCAAATGTACTCGTTTAACTATTTGGTACATTTTGATATAAGACATACGAGAAACTTGCCCTTGAGAAGTCAAAGATCTTCATATATCATCTCCTGGACATAAAGAACAAAATGTACTCGTTTAATTTAGGCGATAAACATTAGATACAAAATAAAGATAGCCAAACTTAATCAGGTGCTTTTCAGCTTATGGAATCCCATATAAAAATTGCACTACTGGTCCCCAACCTTCCTCCAGTAGCAAGCTAGTCCTCAATATTTCATTATAGGTCCACAAACAGTCCTCAAAGGCAGAAACTTTCTAAATCTTCGTTAAATCGTCATGTGATCCTCACATATCCAACTTTTTGAAGCTAGATTTCGTTTGCCGACTTCGGGTCCATGCCTAAAATTTGAAGTGCTGGATTTTTATGAGGGCCATGTGACAATTTAAAGGAGATTTTGATGCTTTCTATCCTCCAGTATTAAGCAACTATAATTAAAGGTTGGGACCAACTTGCTACTTGAGGACGAGGTGCTGGAGATCATCCACCAAATTCAACTTCCCTACTCTCCAACTCCCGTGTTTTAGTTCCCTACTCCTCCCCCAAGAACTCCTTGGGGCAAAGCTTACAACTTAATATCAATAATAATTATAAAAATAAAAAAATAAAAAAAATCAACATCTTATTAAAGCAAATATAAATTAAAGCGCTAAGCAAACCTGATCGCATATGGGGCAGTTGTCACTTCTTTCCATCCATTCAAGTATGCATGAAAGGTGAAAATGATGGTTACACTTGGTCCTGATTTTTGGATTTTCTGCATCATACTCTGCATACGAAAGATGTAGAGAATTTTCATACTGGCAGCAAATGAGACCTACTTCTCATACCTACTACATGTTGATGAAACATGGAAGTAAAAGGGTTTTCCACTATGGCCAAGCTTAAAAAGTTTACTTTTTCAGAAAATAACTAGTGTTAAAATAAATATTTTTCCAAGAAATATGTAAGTTACTGTTGATATTCAAATAGTTACTTTCAACATATGTAACTTTTATCTTTTTTAAGCTCAGCCAAAATGCTCTTTACAGCCTTGGCCCAGACCTTCAAGACAAGTGGGACAAGAATCCTCTTCGTCTGCTGTCGAAACAGTAATCAGATTTGACTTCAAAAGTTCAATTTCCGCCTTTCTTGGCGAGAGTGGAAAGAACCCAGGTCGAATTTGGCAATTCACTTCCTTGAGATCAACACAATTAGCCTTCTCCAAACTACAACCACTTATAGTCAATTGTCCAGACTCGGCATCCGGATGCCCCAAAACCGCATCGTATGGGATAGGTGCAGGAGGGGGTCGATAAGTGTCGGGGATTGACATATCCAGATTTAAATCAACTAAGAGTCCAGAAGTGAGCACGGTAGCAACACTGTCATAAGATGTCAGCGACTCGTGCTCTTCTGAATCCGGCGGACACTGCAGAATAGAGATGTTTAATGGAAAGCATATCATAATATGAAAGAGTGCCACATGTAATGACCGTTCCAAAGACAAAAGTAAGAAACTGAAGTATAAGTCTATTAAACGCCAGGAACGACAAGTTTCCAAGATAATATGAAGGACTAGCCTTGTCACAGGATTGAAAGACAGGAAATGAAATAAAATTTCAAATGCATGCAATTCGTTTTGACAGGATATTTGTCTTGATGATGAAGAACTAGTTACTACCAATAAGAGTGGGTCAAAAAATCCTGAATACACAAAAAGTTCGATGAAAAGTGCAGCAACAACCCTACATCCAAATACAGCAGTGACCCTTCTATGCTGGTTCTTGCTATACTCACTACTTGAAGTGCTAAAAATTACAAAAAGCATTGTCTTTTTGGCTGGAACTAAATACACGAGTATTTCAAACTATCATGATATTAACAAATAAAAATTTGACTTCAATAATCATTTTGACAAATAAAATTAGGTTAAATTATATAGATGCATCTTTCACAATGATCTTGATAATCAGAAATCAAATTCAATCTAAAGGAAAGATGGGAAACTGGTGTTCTATCCCCCTAATTTAGCTGGAGTCTCTCGGTTGTAATGTAAAAGGAGATTTTTTTTTTTTTTAAAGGCCTTGTAGCAATATTCATAGTGAAAAATAGTATTACGTTCTAATTCTTGTTTTGAAAGGCCTTCCTACAGAGTATACAATATTTTAATTAACCTTATTGTAAATGACTTTCTGCTTTTCTAGGTATAATCGGTAAAATGGATTAGTCAAAGTCGAAATCAACCTTATTAAAGTCAAATCGATCCCAATTGAAGGAGATCTGTTAGTTTACAAATGCTCTATATTAGGAATAACACAATTAAACAGGCCACTTAACATAATAAACGCCGTTTTTCATCTTCTCTCTTCTAACCTGACCTCTCCACAAAATTTACTCATCAAAATACGAACACTCTGATTCCAGAAAATTTGTCCATTCTAACAAAGTCTAGGGGTGATTTATAAAAGGGAAGTTACAGCTATGAAGATTGCCAGACATGATACAATAAAGGAAGTACAATAAATTAATCTAGTAAACATTAACAAGAGAATTGTTGAAGTAAGCTTCACATATGAGAAATGAAATCACTAACATAATAATATACTGGTGTTCCATGAAGCTGCGGTTTTCGGGAAGAACAACAGCAACCCCCCATTCCTGCAATTATTTCAATTTAACAACTCAAACTTGGAAATGCTTTGTCCACAACTTTTTCCTCCCTGGCAACAAGTACAGTAAGATACTACACAAATGAAAGCATAAAGCATTATGCTTCAAAAGAAGCTGCTCTCTATTTTTCAGAGTGAAAAAACAAGGAAACTTGCAGGCACTGAGATGGTAATACAAGGTTATGCAACTAGAAAACTGAAAATTTGCTGAAAAAGGGACCATCTGGATGAAATTTTCACTCTAAACTCACCTGGATGAAGTAAAAGAATTAAAATTATGATAAAATATCAGGTTGTAAGGCAAATCGAAAACCAAGCTAAGAAGATTTAAATCATAACCTCAAAATGGAAGTTGGAACCCTCTTCTCTCCTATACCTCCATATCTCTGTTTTTAACCCATTCTAACATATCAGGTTGTAAGGAAAATCAAAAACTAAGTTACGAAGATTTAAATCATAAACTCAAAATGAAAGTTGGAACCCTCTTCTCTCCTATACCTCCATATCTCTGTTTTTAACCCATTTTGTTTTCTTTTGAAGCAGCTTGGTTTCTAAAGCTTAGACTCTAAACTAGATGTCTTTCTTTTTCATTTTCCCTTAATTCTAATTCCTGGAATGCTCAGACTCTTAGTCAAAAGATAAGACAAAAGAAAGCACCCCAAAAGCAAACAAATAAGAATAGTTTCTTCTAGGAAAATACAAGTTCATTCCAACCAAATATACCAACTTAAAGCCAGTAAAGAACATTGTCATGAAACTATCATTTCTATTCTTATAATCCTCTTTAAATACAAACCATCTCTTCCAAGTAAATATGGATTTCTGTTAAATATCATATCACAAAAGTATTTATTACTTTTAAGCATATGCTTTTGTACTCATGATTTATTCAACAATGTTTCACTATCGAGCTTACCCAAATTTAAATACATTTATGTTTTTTATTTTATTTCTAATTTGATCGAGAAGAACAAGTTAACGAAAGAAAAAGGGAAAATTTGTTCGTGATTACAGTAGGTAGCTGATATTCCAACTTAAATCAATTCATTGCACATCACAATTTATGTACACCTATTTCCTTTTAGCTTAAGTAGCAAGATAAGTTTTATCCTTTGATCCAGTCCTTAATACTCTCATGAAAACAATATTACTGCTGCATTAATTTGTTAAGTTGGCTGCTAGCTAGCTTCCTATAAAACATCCGCCAGTTTTCAGTTTTGTGCTTAGTTTCCTTTAAAATCCCACCGATATCCTCATTCTACCTGCCTTCTATCACAGCAGCACTATTATTTTACCATATTTATTGTCTTTCTTCAATTGTTCATGCTCAATTTTAACAAGGATCGAGAGAGCTAGTGAATTTTCCACGTTTATCGATTTGCAAAACACACTAAAGCATTTGATGCTGCTAATTCCTTTTCCTTGTGCATGAAAAAGCATATGTATGCATTCCCTCAACCCAATTCCCACATCTTTCAATGCATATCCTTCACGTTATGGTTGAGATCTTAATTCTGAAATGCATGTGTATTAACCTAGAGTGGAGATGTACATACATGATGTATACATATACATATATGTCAATATACTATATACATTATGTTCAAGCTTTTAATTTTCGAGATCGGTTGACATGTCAATATCAACATGATTCTAGTGATATGATGTCATCATTTTATCTACTTTGATCTTAAGAATAATAAACTTACTTATTATATGTGTATACATATTGCTATACATGATTAATGAACACATAGAGAATTTATTTCTCTTACACACTTGTATCTCTCATTACAACCTACTTTCCACTGTGTGCATATATACTTATATATACATACGCCTATGTATAGTGGCATTTATTGATTTTGATACGGGTCAGCACAATGACACAGTAACCAGAATCTTATAGGACCATCCCTCATGTGTGCATATCATTCCCAACACTAGTAATAAACATACCAACATTAAAAACTCCAATGACATCAAAAACAACCATAAAATTTCAAAATTCATCCACACAGGAAAAACAGTACACGTCCTCAAGATTGTTTAGAAATATCTAATCTAACAGCTTATGTGGTTAGAGAGAGGACGGGTTCTTTTATTTAGGGCGTGTTTGGTAGAGATTAAAACCGGATTATAATTGAAAAACTAGCCGTTATTGTTGACTTTTATTAGACGACTTTTATTAGACGATTGAGACCCAATAACGGCTATATTTTCAATTTTAATCGGATTTAAATCTATACCAACAGGCTCTTAAATTTAGTCGTCAATGTGCTTCCCTCGCATGAGCCATATTCACTTATTATGAGTCACATGACACGTCCACAATTTTAAATATCATGTAGTGCCGAGACTTGAACTGGGACTTACATGCTCTGATATTACGTTGGTAGGTATGCAAAGAACTCAATTATTTTAAGGGGCAATCATTCCATTTCAACTATAGCACTTCAGCTTAGAGATAGAGCAACCCAAAAATCTACATCATACCATAGAGACCATCAAGTGAATGGTCGAGTGCCAATAAAAAAGTATCAGTCCTCACATAATTAAAAGACAAACAAGAAACATAATAACCACCCAAAATCTTGCAAAGTATTGAGTTAATACACTATTGACAAATATGAAATGAATCCAACAAAACTTAAGAAAATCTTAACCACTTCCACAAAAATAACCCATCAAAAGAAAACAGCAAAATGGCACGAATAAACATAATTTTACCTGCGAATTATTGTTTATTTATCAGTCGGCTGGATGAAATATGATAAGGGTTTTGAGGGCCGCTACGGAGTACGAAAAAAAAGGGTTCCACTACATTTCATTAGCATATTTATCTGATCTTTTTGTAAGAAAAGGAAAGCCTTTCTCTAAAATGCAAGCGTAGGGTTGTGGACAGAAAAAGCAGGAGTTTCAACTCGTCAAAAAAGGAAAAACTGAGAGCAATTGTGTCAGTTCTGAGGGGCACGTAAAGCATCTTTTAGTGGTGGTTAACAATTTGTTTTTCAATATAATTTTCTTAGGATTAGATTCACATATGGTCACTCAACTTTATTTAATATCACCATGACCACTCAATTTAATTTCATTTCATCATAACCATCCAACTTATATTTATTGTTACCATAACCACTCAATTTGAATTTTTTCAACATGACTACCGAATTTCATATAACGTTTCATGTAACTCAATTTCTTTTCACCAATTTTAAAAGTGGTAAAACGGTAACTTTGTATTATATGTATAAAAAACAAAAAATAAAAGTTTTTTTTAAAGTTTATTTTAAAATAAGTTATTGTTTTTTTAAGGAACTTTTTTTTAAAATAAGTTTTTATTTTATTTTATTTTTCTAAGTAAGTTTTTATTTTATTTTATAAACATTTTTTTAAATAAGTTTTTATTTTATTTTATTTTTCTAGGTAACTTTTTTTTAAAATAAGCTTTTATTTTATTTTTTAATTAACATTTTTTTAAAAAATAAGTTTGTATTTTATTTTATTTTTTAAGTAACGTTTTTTTTTAAAAAAAT
>CAIGRQ010226084.1:0-10336 GCA_903798375.1 Fraxinus sp. D2006-0159 | reverse complement strand
AAAACAAATTCAATATTGACAGAATAAAAAATGATTAAAAATATGATAAGCAAGGAAAATTATAATAAAAATAAAAAATCGAAGTATATGAAGTAAATTGAAGTAAGTTACATATTTTTTGATCGAATTGACGAGTAGCGGCCCTTGAGGGGCTCGGGGACATTGCCCTTGACGATAATCGACTTGCCCGATCATTTCGCGAGGGTCGAGGGGGCAGTGCCCCTTGTGGGGGTTCGGGTTCGGCGGCAACACCCCCGACGGGGATCGACCTACCCGATCATGTCGCGGGGGTTGAGAGGGCAGCGCCTCTCGTGGGAGCTCGAAAGCAACGCCCCCAAAAGGAAATTATAGTTTTCTTGTATGTGTTGAAGAGTTTATCTGTTGGACATAATTTTTTTTTAATTTTAAAATATGTTAAATAATGTATACTTAGTAGTAATTATGGGGAGAATATATTTTTCCGCAATTGGAAATGAAGAATAAAAATATGCCTCGAAAACTAAAAGCGAATGTATCGAAAATAATTTGTGTTGTTTAAATTAAAATTGGTTGTCATTATAATCTTGTTGTGGCCATAATTTTTAAAATTTATATATAATNTATAGTTTTCTTGTATGTGTTGAAGAGTTTATCTGTTGGACATAATTTTTTTTTAATTTTAAAATATGTTAAATAATGTATACTTAGTAGTAATTATGGGGAGAATATATTTTTCCGCAATTGGAAATGAAGAATAAAAATATGCCTCGAAAACTAAAAGCGAATGTATCGAAAATAATTTGTGTTGTTTAAATTAAAATTGGTTGTCATTATAATCTTGTTGTGGCCATAATTTTTAAAATTTATATATAATTTTGAAATTTACATAATGTAATAAATATTTTGTATTTATTTATTTAATTAATATTTCTATTAATTCAAATGCGTTTGACGTTTACAAGAAAGGGAAAAAAACAAAAAACAAAAAAGGAATCAACATCTTGTTTCCCCGTGCGTGCACGGGAAGTTTCTTAAATTTTTTTACTTTTTTGTTATATTAATTATCTACAACATAATTAGGATTGTTAATGGATTTGACTTTAGATTATATTATTATATGAGGAAAGATAAAATGTGACAATCTTCAAAATACCTTTTCACATTTATTTTTTTATCTACCCATAACATTACAATTTTTTTTTTTACTTTATTTACTATAAATGAAGGGATAATTTTTATTTAATTAGTAGAAATTTAATTTTACAGACAAAAGAAAAAAACTTATCAAACCAAACCAATTCCAATATATAATAGAACATAGCATAAATTGCAATTTCTTAAATATAAAAACTATAAACATCCAAACCAAACGAATAAAATTTTTTAGGGGTACCTTTATANACTTGAATTAACCAAATACATATATTATGCTCAAAGTTAACCCATATATTTCATCTAGAAAATCACAATAAATTCCAAAAATTCACACTTCAGATTGAATTATCAGTAATCAGTAATCAAATCCACAACTAATGCAACTAATTTAGGTTCTTTATCTATATCTCACCTGATGGCCTTCTCCCTTTTCTCTTCTTATATATTTCCCAAACTTTTCGTTTGTTGCATGTTCTAGGTGGAGAAGAGAAAGAGTTTTTTTTTGTATATATAAATGCAAAGAGAAGAAAAATACAACCACCGCCTTTCACTAAGGAAAATATCGCGTCTCGCCGCCTACATTTTTTACCAAATTTTTATAATTTGATTCTCCTTTTTCTCTTCTTCAATTTAATAAATTTTCCCCTAGCATTTTGTTTCTTATGACCTCCCACCACCTACATTTTTTACCAGAGAAGATTCTCATTTTTCTCTTCTTGACTTGAAAACAATTTATTACACAGCCTTTTGTTTCTTATGAAGAGTGAAGATAAAATGGGAAAAGGAAAATACGTCCAGAATGAATAGTAAACGGATGATTCCCTCTTTTGATAGAAGAGGGAAATTCGATAATCTGACGCCAAATATGTATTTATTCTTGGTTGATTGTTATATGATTTAATGATTTTTAAATTACTTGATCACTAATTGGATTGATTATAATTTTATTAATTTCGAGAGAAATAATAGAATAGAAAGCATTTTATAACAATAATTGTAATGTCCAATAGGGAATCGAGATATACCGCTATACTTTGCATGATTTCTATAGATGTTCTAACATTTTTAATGTATGTGTTCATGTTTGCATCTTTCATACATATATATGAAGGTCACATGATGAAATGATAGATTTAATTGACATCAAGAGATGATTTTAATTAACTTAAGAACATTAATCAATAAGAATGTGTACATATTACCATGTTATTGAATTAATTGAAATGTGTTAATAAAGGGGATTCGAGAATTTAATAATCATCCAATCTAAATTTACAAAAGCTCATAATTTGATAACTAAAATTGTTAGTGTAATTAACTAATTAGTATAAATTCTCCAAACAAGTTTTGCTGTTCAATTAAAGTTAACATTAATTGACATTAGATTAAAGTAAGCAGTCCCCGTAGAAATGATACTTTATTAATCTTTTTATTACTTATTCGTGATATCATACATCTGATGGAATTAGGAAATCAAATGATCATATTCTAACTAGACAATAGCCTGTGAAGACCCCTCCATAAGGGAAATGAATAGTTGAAGTAAATTGTTTCCTAATAATCAACTGTTTTTATTTTTTCTTATAGGTCAAGATTTTGGACTCAATACTAGAAGTAATTGTTAGATATTGGGCTCCAATATACCACTAATCCGAGCTCAGTCAACACCAAAACCGACACTACAAAGTAACAAACCGAAATCCCAAACCGTCGCCACCCAAACCAACCGGTTGCTCCAACAAAAGTCAACCCACAAAGAGCTTGAAGGTAGAAAGAGATTGAGGCTTAGAAGTGTTAACCCACAAAGGAATAAGGAAGAAGAACATATCGCCTAAGAGAATGCACAAAACCGAGAGCACAAAGCTAGAGCAAGGACCGAAACTGTTTTCTCTTCAAAACACCGTTATCCTCAATCTTCTCACACACTTACCAACAGTAATGGACAATGGGTTAAACAGGTGAACTTTAGGTATGGACCTTTGGTCAAATGATAGGGCCCAATATGAAGAGTATAAGTGGGCTAACAACCGTAAAGTTATCCAAGTCTTTGGGTTGGGTCATGAGTAACACTAATTTAATTAGGTCGCTTCAAATGGTCCAATATGTTGTAGGATCGGTCTGAATAATCGTGGTGTCGATATTTCACTTTACTCATCGGCCGAAACCTATGAAGTATAATCAAAATCCGATTTAACATCATCGTCCGATATTTATTGGGTATCAAAACCCAACAATAATCAGATTAATTAAGCAAATATTTGAAATAAAGATTCAATTAGCAATTGCAATTAAAAAAATAGCTTGCATAATTATTGCAGAAATGACATCTGGCCATTCTGATTTCCTTTATAAGGAGTACACACAAAAACACGGATTTAAAAAGAAAGAAAGAAAGGAAAGAAAAACACGCACAAATAGACAAAGGCACAAGGTTCTCATCATGGTTTAGGCTTTTAAGGAAAACAAGACTTGTAGCTCACAAAAGAAGGGTGCAAATTTAGAGAAAATAAGTCCAAAAAGTTTGCTTCTTTACCTTAATCTATGTTCTTAATGAAGGACGTGTTTGGCACGATAAATTGAACCAAATAACTAATAAGTTTTTCATATATCTTCATTTCTCAGGCTCCGTTCGGTAGAGATTAAAATTCGATTAAAATTGAAAATATAGCCGTTATTGAATCTCACTCGTCTAATAAAAGTCAACATTAACTACTAATTTTTCAATTTTAATCCGATTTTAATCCTTACCGAACAGGCCCTTAATTTGTTTAGTTTGTTTGATACTGTCGAGACCTAGAATTACATCTTAAAACAATTTATTAGTAAAATAGTCCAATTTCTTTATAAACTCAATAGTCAATATTATCTTCACGTGTAGTATATACGAAACTTGTACATGTCCAAGAATAAGTGCTATATCATCATGGCCAATTAGTCACAATCATTTTCCCCCTCAAATTAAGTTTAATAAGAAAGAAAAATATTTTTTTCGGATTAAGTTTTAGTTAGAAAGTTGGTTAAAGGATGTGATATGCATAATAAGTTTCGAGATCATAACTATTTTTTCCGTCAAAATTACGATATAATGTAATACTCTTCTATATTTTTCTCAATATTATTATTCATAATTTAGGAAGAATTTTAACACAGCGCAATAAAATAATTTAACCATGTATATTTTGCATTATTTGTCGTATTATTTCATGATATTCTTTCCTCCGTCTACTTCTATACATCAAACGTATTTACCAAATATTTACACTTTCAATTAAAAGTTACAAGTTTATTTAAATTTGCAATGTATATAGTGTTGCATAGGAGGAAATCAATTTTAATTACGATAATAATGAAAGCATTTGATTCAAGATTATTCTTATAAAATTTACTCTTTCAAAAATAAAATAAAATACAGTGTAATATGTTATGTATATAACAAATCTTATAATCTGGTGGAAAGAATTTTATTTTTCTGACATTTTAACCTTAATTTCAACGAATCCAGATTTTACAATGACATTATAATCCATAGACATTTTTGTTTTGTAATGACTTTGCAAAAAAAAAATAAAAAAAATAAAAAAAAAAATTTATATATATTAAAGTTTTTAATTTTGATAACATGATGCCCCAATTGCCAAGAGGGTTTTGTTATATGTCAACCGATACAACGGTGTACAACCCTTCTCATAATAGGGGGTTCACAAATTTTTTATTGGATGTGGGCCTTCCGTTTGTGAGGGGGTGGACACCGACAAACCGATGTACAAATTGTAAAATTTGAGCGAAAATCTGCAGGAATTTAATGTATCAGTCCATTTTGTTAAAGAAACCTGACAAGCATACTCTAGTGGTAATAATGTTTACAAATTCAACAAATGTGACCTTATGACTGTTAACGTTACACCCCCACCACAGCCCACGTCATGTCATGTTACCCAAACTCAGGATGAAATATTTTGTTGAGGCGATGCTTTATGACGACGTGATAATATTGTCCATTTAAATTGGGGTCATGTTACAGGTATAAAATAGTGTCCAAAATGGTCAAGTGGCGGCCGCCTATTGGAGGGGCGACTGCCACACAGCCGCCTCTCCAATAGGGGGTCGCCACTTGATCATTTTGGACACCATTTTATACCCCATTTTGTACACCAAGAATTATCCTTTAAATTGTGGCGTTTCAAATTTAATTTGAACTATTTAAGTTGTAAAACTTACAGGCCAGTGAGTATATCTTAGGTGGTTGAGGTGGGGTGGAGTGGGGATGGGGTGAGGGTTGGGGGAATCAAGAGTACTTATGGAATATTAATTCCTTGTTGAAGAATTCATAAAAGGAAAATGAGAGTGTGAAACCCACCCACCCCTTCCCTTCCGCCCCCATTCCCTCTATGTCTCTCTCTAATAACCAGATAGTTTTAACTTCTCTCTCACTCTCTCACTCTCAGAGTCTTCTAAGAGACTGAACCTTTTTTTGTTAAACTTCTTTGCTCACTGTGTGCTTCTGTCTCTCATTTGTGTGCTTCTGTCTCTCATTTTTACTCTCTGGTGTTTGTTTTCAAGAAAAGAAAAATAGACTACACATTCTTATTTACTTCTGGCGTTTTCTGTGTACAATTGACCTTCTTCATTTCAAAATGTTAATTCAATTTTAGCTACTTCTCTGTTTTCTCTCAGATCTATAGCCAGACTGCCCTTTAATTCACCTCGTTGTGTTGTTATCACTTCTGTATGTTTTGTTTGACTGTATAGAAATGAGTAAAGAAGAGTTCTTGAAGATCCAGGTAATTGTTTCTCTTGCTCATTGACATAAAATGTGTGCATTTTAGTGTGTGTGTGTGTGTGTTTTTTTTTTTTTTTTGTAGGTGGTTGGGGTGAGTGTTTTTAATGCTCTTTTGCTTTATGGGATTTGCTTCTATGAACTCAAGATCTCCAAATCTAATTGTTTTTATTGCTTTATCTTTGTATTGTTCTTTAGGTAACATGCATTTCAATTAATTCAATTCAATGTTGATTATAAGTGATAAAGTTGCTAACTTTACTCTTTGTTCCATTCTTTGGCTTTGCTTATACTTGCAGACTTGTGTTCTTAAAGTAAATGTGCACTGTGATGGGTGTAAGCATAAAGTGAAGAAGATCTTGCAGAAAATTGACGGTATACTTCTTTATTCAAGATTCCATTTTTATATTCTGAATATTTCTTTTGTAGCCCTCTGCATATCCAAAACTTGTGTAATAATTATTTATTAATATGGTAAAATTAAGCTCCAAAACAGCAAGATTAGGCTTCTCACGGTCGAAAGGAGACTAGTATGATTAGGCTATACACAGTCGAACAGACTTGTGGACGTATTGTGTGTATAATATGGCTTTATTTCGACTAATTTGCGGGATTTTGTGCTATATTTTGTGTTTATGATAGGGGTTTACACCACAAACATAGATGCAGAGCAGGGGAAGGTGACTGTGTCTGGGAATGTTGATCCAACCACACTAATGAAGAAGCTTGCAAAGATTGGTAAACATGCAGAGCTATGGAGTGCACCAAAAGCCAACAATAATCAGCAGAATCAACTCAATAATCAGTTCAAGAACCTTCAAATTGGCAATGGGAAAGGTCAAAGTAAGAACCCTAATCAAAAAGTGGTTATTCCCCAGCCAAAAGGTGGTCAAAATCCACAGCATCAACAATTGAAAGGGATTCAAGATCCGAAAATGCCGCCTCAGTTTATGAAGGACATGAAAATGCTGCCCCCTCAATTTATGAAGGACATGAAAATGCCTTTCAATGGCAAGGACCAGAACCAGAAGTCTGTTAAGTTCAACGTGCCTGAGATTGATGAATCTGATGACGATGAGTTTGACGATTTGGATTATGATGAGTTTGATGATGAAATGGATGACGTTCAGTTGAATAAGATGAAACCTGTGATGGGCAATGGCCATGGGGGTGGTCAGATACCTAAGATGATGATGAATGATATGATGAACATGCAGCACCCTCAGTTTATGAAAGGTGGTGCCAATGGAGGTAATGACAGAGGAAATGCCGGTGGAAATGGCAAGATGATGATGAATAATATGATGAAGGGGCAGCACCCCCAAATCATGAAAGGTGATGGTAATGGAGGCGGCAACAACGGAGGAAATGCTGGTGGAAATGGCAAAAAGGGTGGTGTTGCTGGAAACATACCGATGCAGGCGAATGTTGGTGGAAATAATGATGGAAAATGTGGTGCAAATTTCGGCAAGAAAGGTGGTAATGGGAACAACAACAGTGGTAACCAGCACCAAGGAGGGGGAAAGGGTGGCAAGAATGGTGGTGCTCAACCACAAGATGGCAAAAATGGTGGTGGCAATGGTGGTCAGAACAAGAACGGAAACAATGTCAATGGTGGTGGTGGTGGTGGTGGTGGTGGTGCTAATGCTAATGGAGCGAAGAAAGGGGGTGGAATGAATGATGGGTTCCATGGTATGCCAAATATGAGGGCTATGAATGCAGGTGATAGTATGGGCCAGATGGGGAATATGCCCATGGGCCAAATGAGACCTATGGGTAATCCACAAATGGGTAATTTTTCGGCTGTCCAAGGGCTTCCTACTTCAGCCATTAATGGTGGTGGTGGTTTCCAAGGTCCGGGCATCGAGCACATGGCTGGTAACCCCCATTACCAGCAACAATTGGCGGCAATGATGATGAACCAACAACGTGCGAATGGAAATGAAAGGTTTCAACCAATGATGTATGCCCGGCCTCCACCTGCAGTCAGTTACATGCCACCTTACCCTCCTTACCCGTACCCCCGACATCCTGGCGAACAACCAGACCAGTACTCAATGTTCAGTGATGAAAACACCTCGAGCTGTTCCGTGATGTGAGATTGACAACAGCAGCATTAAACTGAATTCGCATAATTTTCTGTCGACCGTTAGCAGTCCTTGAACTTATGCTTCAGTAGTAGTTTCGATCATATAATACACATGGTTTTGGTTTTACATTTTCCTTTTCTGAATCTAAGTCTAGATTAGTGTTTGATAATACATATGGAGGTTTGTTTTGCTGATGAAATATTCATATGTTGAAAACAGAAATAAAATCAAAGGGAATGGGGTGTTTTAACAAAAATCAAATCCCATCTCTATATGCTCTCTCTCCCAATTCTCGTTTCTTCATTATTTTGCTTTAGATTCTAATTTTTGTGTACTGAAATGTTTGATGATCATGTGGAGTTCTCAGAAATGAGGTAAAAAAACAAAACAAAGGTACAAGAAAATATCCATATGTATATGACCCTCTTTATTGAGTATGTTACCTATTTGCAGTGTGATTGAAATTATGGAGCTTCTGGTAGGGTATGGTTAGAATTTCTTCAAATGGATGAAGAAGTTTGGGTCCACCATTGATGAACTATTTCTGAGCCTAAACGATAAGGTTGCCTTTCTCTAAGTTGAGCTACAAGAGTCAAGAGTATAGCTTGAAAATGATATGAGAAATTAGAGGTTTCTTCTAATTCGAGTCGATCTTTGAGTAAGAATGGAACTCGTTTAAGTAGGAATTAAGCACCTTTCTCTAAGTTGAGCTATGAGAATAGAGATTTCAAGTTATCCTATTCCTTCTCCGACCTTTCTTTCTTTGTAATAAAAGCATCAACTCGCTTTAAGCTTGCACCTTTTGACTCAACAAGATATTCTTTCTTCATTACACTGTCCAATTTCATTCAGTTGCATATTATGCCCAGTTTGGTGGCCATTTTTCTGGAAAAATATTGTTTTGAATTGTAAATATTTGGAGAATATGTAATTAAAAAGTAGGAAATTTTTTGAGTTTACGTGTAGAATGTTTTATTGTACGAATGTAAAAAAATAAGTATGTAGACAAAAAAATTTAAAAGAATGAGAGACAAATAGAAGCAACAATAACACAAACAATTTGCACACAAGTAGTAATTATATGATATATCAATTCTAAAGCTGATGATCGAATATGATGGTGTATCGAAACCCCTCTTCCAAAAAAAAGAGAAAAAAATTGTACTAAATCATCAACCTCACTAGACATGTTTTATTTTAGATTTTTGACCGTCACAAACAAGTTGAGAAACAAAGTCTTTCTTTATAAATTTGTATATGTAAGGTTACTTGATGATTAAACGAAGATTTCAATGATTTAAATTAATGAAAACTTTTTGTGCAACTAGAGACCAACTCTTTATTAGAATATAGATAAGTTGTCGACGTTAATGTAAATACTGTATAATCTTAAGTTGGAACAAGCTGATCAATATTTGAATCCTGCTATATGTACATCAAGAATTATATAATGAGTAACATAATATCACATGACACTTTACTATTTGTCAGTTTAAAACACGAGTCTTTTTTATCCAATATTTTTTCTCCACGTCTTTTTATGTAGCTCTTTATTTACAATTTTGAAGTACAAGGAGCAAAATCCTCAACATTTTTGAAGTTGACTCATGTCTGAATTCAGACAATAAGTGGCCGCAGGTGGTCTAACAAAATAACTTTTCAGAAAAGTTTGCAGTAAAATATCCGTTAAAATGGCAAGCTGACCTTTGACATGGTAGATTGGTAGAAACGTCCCACTTTGGTTCCAAATGAATTGAAACGTGTTTGTTTGGAGTTACATATATTACATTAGTAGGTTTAACATAGCACGAAAGACCCAAACAAGTAGGGTCAATCAAGCAAGCAAATCATTGGGATAGCATACTACCTTTTGTCGACTTGACATGGCTGTTATCAATGTAGATCAAACCTTGATAAGAGTTTCAGCTAGATACGTAACATAACTTCTATCAAGAATTTAAGAACTTATAACATCCGTGTCAAACACGTAATACAATACACTGTCCACTAGATTCTCAAGAAAGTTGTAAATGATGAATCATCAACTCTTCCGAGGCGGTCGCTACTTATTTTCCTCTTCTATTAAAAGAGGGATTCTTTCATTTACTATTCATTCGGGATGTATTTCATCTTCCTATTTTATCCCCACTAATTAATGTTTTTTCTCATTTTATCCCCATCATTTACCGTTCATCTGTGAAACGGATTTCATCATCGTCTTATCAAAATAAAAGGGTAATATAGACTTCTTCTTTACCTACAATTGTTGACTGGGAAAGACAAGCAAAAAAAAAAAAAAAAAATTTACAATATTGAACTTCTCCCCGTGCGTGCA
>CAIGRQ010226016.1:0-11714 GCA_903798375.1 Fraxinus sp. D2006-0159 | reverse complement strand
AGAGATGGACGAAGAGAGAGAGAGAAAGAGAGACGAGAAGAAAATGGAAAAGCAAGAGAACGCGTTTTTCAATTTTAGGTTTTAAAAAACAATTTTTCAAAATGCCAAAAAGAACACATTTTCAATAATATCAAAATGGACACTCAAAACACAACTCAAAATGAATTCAAAACACAAAGAGAACAGTCCCTAAAATTTCAAATAATTGGAGCCAAATGGGGGCTATATTTTGCAAAGATTGGCTCCCATTTGGTCTCAATTATTTGAAATTTTAATGGTTGAAATAATGTATTTTTTTGAAAAATATGTAGTTAAAAAAGAAGAAATTTTTTTGGGAGTATATGTAATATGATTTTATTGGAGAATATGTAATCGATAAGAAGATAGAGAAAAATGAATTATAATTTTAACGGGGAGCCAAATAAGGGAACAAAAATTGTACATTTTCCTTCTCAAAGGTATTCTCTACTCGAAAAAATCACAAAAAGAAGAATGTCATATAAGAAGTTTTGCTATTTGTACACTAAGAATGTACACCCTGATATACGACCCCCTTACAATGGGGGATCCACGATCAATTAAAAAATCGTGAACCTCTCCCATTATAAGAGGGCTGCACATCTTGTTGTACACCCCCATCGTGCACATAGCAAAGCTCTCATTGAGGTACGCCCTCTGCCTTATAATAAATCTACACCCAATGTTTTTGGAAGTATAATAATCTCTTTTAACATTTCATTTATGTAGCAAATATTGAGGAAGAAAAGTGCAAATTTCCTCACCAAAATTATGAAAAAAATGTTTTCTTAGCCCTTGTTTGATAACCATTATTAACAAAAAAATATTTTAAAAAGTGATTTTTTTTTTAGAATATGTGGTTAAAAAGTAAGAAAAATATTTAGATTTAAGTCTAAAATATTTTATTGTATTAATGTAATATTAAAAATGAAAATGAAAATTAAATAATATTTTAAGGAAGGAAGACAAACAGGGCTTTAACTTTTTAATGTAGCAAAGACCGAAAGAATGACCAAGGATGAATATCACTACTAATGTGAAACACGAAACTCCCGCCACGCCTTTTCTCCTCGTTTCATTCACCAACGCTCCGAATCTCCAGGAAAAAATCGAAAAATGGAAATTCCGGTTATCGATTTGGCTCCATACTTGGAATTCTCAGATTCTGGTAAACAAGAGCTGGATCCACAGCTGAAGTGTCTGTGCTCGGAGGTGAGCCGAACCGTAAGGGAGACGGGAGCATTACTAGTCAACGATCCTCGATGCACAGCTCAAGACAATGATTTGTTCATCGATATGATGGAGAAATACTTTGAAACGCCTGACGATTTCAAACGCCTTCAAGAACGCCCTCACCTCCATTATCAGGTCCCTCAAAAGTTTTATTTTAGATTGGGCAGCATTCTGCAGTGTGTAATTGAGGTCTCTAACACAATCAGTTTTAAAAATTTAAATTGGATTGTATATTATAGTTTTGAGAAACCAATTCCGTGCTGATTTATGCATATGATGGTTGTAGTGTTTAAATGTTTAAGATTGTGCTCAACTGGATAGTTGATTAGTGGACTCCAATACTGTGATGATTGAGTGTGTATGAGAGTTTTGTTCCTCCAATGTCGAGTAGAAAATATCTTAATGTATGTTACTTTATACTTATAGTCATATTAATATATACATAACTAGTTCATGTTTGTATGCATCGATAAAAAAATTTAAATTGAGATCTTGGAATTGAGGAAGCTAATTAAAAATTGGGTGGATTTTCCTTTTCATAAAATACAATGAACCTGGAAATAAGGTCCATAGTTTCCTTCTTCAAATGGTTAAACCAAGCAAAGGTTGATGCCAGAATAAATTAGTACTAAACTGCTATATTTGGAAACAAAAATTAAGACTGGATTAGTACTAATAATGTCCTCACTCGAACTCTACATTTTCATTAGTATTATATGTTTTTAGTCTCTTTTCCTCGCTGACTAAATTGCTATAATTGGGCTAGAGTTGTCCCAGTATTAAGTGCTATTCACATTAAGAGGTCATATGAGACAAGCATGATTCAGAAGGCGTCATTGCTGCAAAAAGTAGTAGCAGGACATTATTATTACAGTTACAATACACTTACAACTCTTTGAAGCTGCAATCCTACTGTACTTCCTAAAAAAATAAATGAAGGGCATGACTACACTTTCATACTTTTAAATCTGTCTTAGGAACGTCATCTTCCTTCTCCCTGCACTTTTGTTCTGCCTCATTCAATCTTGTAATTATACTGAAGTCCTTGTTTTTCCTTTTAATGAGCAAAATTTTGAACCAATAATGTACTGTCATTTTGGTATACTCCTTTTACTACAACAGATTATACTCGCTAAAGGTGACTCACATTTTTCATTCTAACAAGTACAACTGAGCTCATCTTTCATTAATTAAAAATACACATACAGAAACAGGGCGGAGCTAGAATTTTAGAGTTGTGGGGAGCAAATTTCGCAAAATTTTATTTGTGGGGGCAAAATTGAAAACTATTAATGAATTTTTTTGAAAATTGTGTTCAAAATCTTGGAAAATGTTGTGCAAAACTTGGATTTAAGATTTTGTGTGGGGGCAAGGTGACCCCACTGTAGATGCCCATGTACAGAAATAAATGCAATTAGTTAATTACTGTTCTATTTGTAAAAGCGAGTTGTTGGTAAGCTTTTGAGTTTGATGCTTATCTAGTGACTAGTGCTATCTGTACTTAACAAAGACTTGTAGGCAATTTCATTCCAGGGGATAACTTACCTGGAAATTAAATTAGAGGCTGATGTAATCAAATGAACTGTGATAGAAATAGCACTTTCAGAATATCTTTTCGATCGTGCAAATTCTGTCAGTTACAGTCTCTCAACTTAGACATTAAAAGTACTTTTATCCTATTTCATGTTGTCCTGATTTATAGGTGCAGCTTGGTTATCCCAGCATGTTCTAGCTTGAGTTCTCAATGCAAATAAGAAAATATCATTAGTCATACAACTGCTTCTGTTTCCTTTCATTTTATTTCACTTACATTTTTACTAAGGAGAAGCTGGAATAATTAGTTAATTAGAAGGGGCACACATAGTTAAAAGATTAGAAATTACTAATATTCCATGTAGTAGGGAGTTTGATAGTCTGCTGGTAGAGGGTACTTTATCTAATTGCAATCTTGCTCTCATATTTTCACAGGTTGGAGTTACACCTGAAGGAGTTGAAGTACCTCGTAGTCTAGTTGACGAAGAAATCCAAGAGAAGCTAAGAGCAATGCCCATAGAGTTTCAGCCATCGGCTCCCACCGGACCAGATCCTAAATGGCGATACATGTGGAGAGTTGGTCCACGACCATCAAACACCCGCTTTAAGGTTGACCGAATTCTTTTCATTCTGATTTTGAGACAGTTGGGCTTCTATTTGTTATTGAAAAGTGTCCATCTTGTAGGAGCTTAACTCCGAGCCTGTAATTCCCGAAGGTTTTCCTGAGTGGAAAGATACCATGAACTCATGGGGACATAAGATGATATCTGCGATAGAGGTGAATCATCAGCACTGTGTGTTTCTTATTTTCTGCAGCTGGTTACACATTCTTTAACTTTCATTTCATACTATTTGTGTTTAGGCTGTTGCTGAAATGGCAGCCATTGGCTTTGGCCTGCAGAAGGATGCATTCACTTCTCTTATGAAGCAGGTTACATTTTTTTTTTTATTGTTATATCGGCCATCCTCATCTTTCTTCAGTTCTTTCCCAGTAAGACACATTTCTATCTGATTGTAATAAAAATACAAGTAATTATGATTTTAATTTCTAGTCCTGTTCCTACCCTCTCAGAAAATTTATGCCTATAGGTTGTTATGAAACTGCTATTAAAATATTTTTTTCTGCAGAATTGAGTAACCGTAAAAGAATGTGAGATTTCAGATGCATCTCTTGCCTGGGTGAAAAATATGTGATCTCCTGTCTTTCTAGTCTCTGTACTAGTTTTCTAGATGGAATGGGAAAATATGTATGAATTTGATTCTGTATTATTAAAGTGCCTCCTATTCTTTTCTTGAACATTTTCTTCTGTACCACACACAAAAAGAATCATATAACTGACCCTGAATTTATTGGAAACACGGNTTGCCTGGGTGAAAAATATGTGATCTCCTGTCTTTCTAGTCTCTGTACTAGTTTTCTAGATGGAATGGGAAAATATGTATGAATTTGATTCTGTATTATTAAAGTGCCTCCTATTCTTTTCTTGAACATTTTCTTCTGTACCACACACAAAAAGAATCATATAACTGACCCTGAATTTATTGGAAACACGGCGCAGTTTGTTATTGTACTATATCACTTCACTACTACTATAAAAGAGAAAATGAGCCCAACAATGTTCATTTTTGCACCTTCCATTTCACACTTAACTGGTTTCGTTCTGATTTTTCTACAGTGAGATAGCCATAATTGTTGACTTCTCTCAATTTTAATTAAACCGACTCTTAATAACAAATATCTGGTTTCTCCCCCCTCCTTCACTTTCCCTGTGTGAACTCTACAAATAACTCAAGGAAATCCAGAATTCTCGCGCACCACAGAGAGTTAGAGAGTTTTTCCTTGACGTCACTGTAAGTTCTTATATAATAAGTTAAGTTTGCTATAACAATATTCGTTTTCTGCTACTTTTGCTTAAGTTTGATGTGACAACATTCTATCGCTTAAGTTCGATGTAATTTTTATTTGTTTTAATCTTTCTTCTTGTTGGGAAAATTGTCAATTACTTACATTTTTTTATGTTTCATGTTAGTTATTTGTTTGTATGGGAAAATGGTTCAGATTCAATTTGGTATAATATACTATATAATATATCATAAGAAGAAGAATAGGAAAAAAAAAATCTGCACAACACGGAGACATGGCTAGCGTCCCAGAGGCACACCACATGGTGTCTCCTAATTATGCGGAGACACACCCTCAGTGTCTCCGCAAAATTCAAAGATACCATGTGCGCGGTGTCTTCGAATTACCGCGCACACGGTGTCTCTGAATAATTCGGAGACACCGAGGGTGTGCCTCCGCATAATTTGGAGACACTCGTGTCTTCGCACAATTCGGGGACACCGTGTGCGCGGTGTCTCCGAATAATTCATAGACACCGATAGTGTGTCTTCGCATAATTCGGAGACACAGTGTGCGTGGTGTCTTCGAATTATGCAGAGACACCGCTTCAGTGTTTCCGCACAATTTTTGGCTACCAAAAATTCTTCATTTAAATCTTACTAGAATATTATCATTGTTAAATTTATAATTAGATAAAAACTTGCGACGTCTCACAATACTATTAATATTTGATACGCTAATATTACCTTAAAAATACTAATGCATGTACATTGTCTATCATAAGTCTAGTATATAGTAAAAGATCGGAGGTAAAGATATTTCATGCATCAAATATGAGTACTGTAGCTTATGAATTGTCAAATAGTCAATCTGGAAGAGCTTCAATATGTTTGTGATTTATGCCTGCTAATTTTGTTCGTTCAGCTCCTCTTTTATAATTGAGTCTTGGTTTAGGTTTCTAGTGTATTCCTCTCACATTATGCAATCTACAAAATTTTATTGATATAATTAGAAAATGGGGCTAGCAACATGGATGATTGTTGTAACACGTGAATCAAATTTTATGTAAAAAATCAAAAGTTGAATTCTCTTTACATAGAAGGTCACCCTTCTTCCTTGCCTTCACCTTCATTTTCCTTCAATACAGCCTTTGTGCCTTCTCACTTACAAAAAACTAGAGCAATGGAATATTTATTCATCGAATAGAGTTGTGTAATTATATATGAAAAATTGCCAATCAATAAATACTGCCAAAGATGAAACCAAGTTCACTTCCCTTTCCGTAATAGTTTACTACATCAATCCTCTCCAATATTTCTCCGTACCAAGCTTTGAGCCATCCGCACTGTTGCTTCAATGGCACAAAACTCCTTTTAGGCCTTTTTGCATTTAGATGTCATTTAAGGTTTTCCAAAATTTCTCAGTTCTGTTTTCATATCAATATTATTTCTTTATTGCTTGACATACTCTTATACAAGTATCTTCACTTCTCAAATTCCAGGGACCTCATCTGCTTGGTCCAACAGGGAGTGACCTAAGACATTACGGTCAAGTAGGTACTGTGTTTGCTGGATATCACTATGACCTCAACTTCCTTACAATTCATGGCAGAAGTAGATTCCCAGGTCTAAATATTTGGCTAAGAAATGGGCAGAAAATGGAAGTGAAGGTTCCTGTGGGATGTCTCCTCATTCAAACAGGAAAGCAGGTAGGATTCCCTCAGTTTTGACTATTGATCTTATTGTTAAGATAAGATGATTCTAATTTCTAAAAATTTTCTAGCTGGGTTAAGCTGGCTGTTTGGTTGTTTGTTCTGTTATTGTCATATGTAAATGGCCATATATAGGAAGATAATTTGGTGTTATTAATTTATTTTGGGTTTAATCTGACCGCTTTGTTGTTCATTCTGTTATTGATCATATATAATTGGCCATATATAAGAAGATAATTTGGTTATTAATTTATCATGGGTTTAATATAGCTGTTTTTTTGTTCATTCCATTATTATTTACACATAATTGGCCATATACGAGAAGATAATTTGGTTAATTTATTTCAGCCTCCAAAGATACCCTCAATAATACAGCAGAATACTTTCATGTACTGGATGTGAGTAAAAATGTCATTTTTTTGGATCGTTTATGTTCAGTAAAGTTACTGTTTCCCGGTGATTAGATCAGTATAGAAACAGAAATAATGCTTGACCTAATAATTCCTTCCCACCTATTTTCCTCTTTGGTTTCCAATATAACTGTTGAGCAAAAGTTTGTGAATTTTAGTTTTCCTTCATCTTTTTTGCCATGATGAAGTCTTCATCAGCGGAGATAATCAATGCTCTTTTGAGCTTTCACTTTGTATGAATGTATATGCAGATAGAGTGGTTGACTGCAGGAGACTGCATAGCTGGCATGCATGAGGTTGTTGTGACTAACCGCACAACTGATGCAATCAAGCTAGCTACGGAGCAAAACCGCAGCCTGTGGAGAGTGTCCTCAACGGTGAGTTAAGCCAATGAGTTACAATAATTTAATTCTTTTCATTATTTGCATTGTAGTTTATCATGGTCACGGTGACTTTATTTGCTATTATTTGACTTTTCTCTTGGTCTTTTGTAGCTTTTTGCACACGTAGCATCGGACGCCGTGTTAAAACCTCTAGGCCACTTCGAGGAATCCCCCCTTGCCTGCAAGTATCCTCCCATGTGTGCTGGAAAGTTTGTTGAACAAGAGCTTGCTGTAATTAATCTCAAGGGCAGTAATGGAGACCTTTGATTACTTAACTTGCATGATGTTCTTATGATGCCAATAACACATGGAGATTGTTGCATGGAATGTCAATGCAAATTAAAGTTCATTATCTTCAGTATTTTGTGGGCAGATAACAGGAATGCTGGTTTCAATCAAGTCACCGGACTTCTTGTCTCCCTAAATTGTTTATAGGACAATTATGAATTTGTGCTCAATGATTTTACACTAATGCTGGCCCTATCTTCCCACCTGATTTTGTGCATAGTTTATGTTCCAATATAATAATGCAATACCGATAAATAACAATGCCTTTTGGCTAGTCAGCATGTCAAAATGTGTATTTTTTACTGGAATCCACAGGTAATGCACATAATGATAATAAGCTGCAAATCTGAATTTTATTCATAATATTGCATGCTGGTTCAAAAATTATAGAATCTTGTGTATTGTTGGGTCATCTCATGAGATCTGAGTGTAATAACTGTACGGAAAGGTGCCAAAATCGTACAATAGAGTTAGCTAGCTCTTACAGGTGACCATGACATGAAACAGGTGTGACATAGTGTTTTAACTAATGTGTGGATTTTTCGTGCATTGGATGGCTATGAGCCTTTATTTAGTTTTCTGTAACTAGTGATCATATAAGTCAAAATTGCATTAAAAACCATATACGAATCCTGGAAGCTTAGTACTTTAATTAATGTGTGGATTTTTCTCGTGTATAGTGTTGTCTCTTTTCTTTCTTGGAGCTAATTTAGGAAAAGACGTTTGATCTCGTGGACTTTTGTGGTTCTCCTAATTATTGGGCTTGTGCCATTTGTGGCCCTTGGATGAGTTGAATGGCTAGGATTTAATCTTGTGAGATATTTTATCATAGACCATGACTTTTGAATTGGATGACTTCCTTCATACGTTTTAACTTTCTCTCTCTATTTCTTGGGCGGTTCTCCTAATTATTGGGCTTGTGCCATTTGTGGCCCTTGGATGAGTTGAATGGCTAGGATTTAATCTTGTGAGATATTTTATCATAGATCATGACTTTCGAATTGGGTTGCTTCCTTTATACGTTTTAGCTTTCTTTCTCTATTTCTTGGACGGTACTTTCTTTCAAGTTAAAAGGGACAAGACTTTTTTCTCTCTCTTGGCTGGTCCGTTTTCTCTTCTATGTGGTTTCATCTTTCCCTCTTATTTCTTGTACCAAAATCGACATGGTAGCCCTTTTGATTGAAGAAACCCTGGTGTTTTCTTTGGCCTGAAATAGTGGTAAAGGGTGTTGGTTTCTCTGTTGGTTTTAGGTCCGATTGTTGGTAGGAATCTTGGCTATTTTGGGAGATCTCTTGATCGATGATCCAAGTCAAGTGAGGGGATGTTCTGGCTGGTTCTCTAACTCTCTCTGGAAGGTGATATGCATGACATGGAAGACTGTTCCTGAGTCTATACTCTTGGCCATTATACGGGGAAGAAAGTATCAGTTTTGTTCATTGTTGTTTTCGGTTTCTATGTCCATTTATAATGTTCTTTATGAAATGTTTTTAGGCTGTGGTTTGATCATGAAAATATAGACAGTAAATTGGACATTGTGGTTTCTTGATATTCTTGAACTCTGTTATTATGCTATTGGTATTTGTTATGCTATTTTTCCCAACAGATCTTTTGCATGCACATGTATTATGGAGAGTATAGATCAGTTATTCCAATACTTTTTCTTCAAATTGGTGATATTTTACATCCCAAGCTTGATAACAATCTGATGAAAGTATTTACTTGGCAATCCTTTCGTGGGCGAATCTACAAGTCGATTATGATAAATGCAATTATTTTTTTTATTCAAGATTCTCTTGATGAAATGTGTATCATGCTGCTTTTAGTCATGATAAATTGGATTATGTGCTGGATTTACTATCACAATAAAATATCATCGTTTCTTTCCTTCTCACCTTCAAATCCTATTGAACGATTTTTAACTAAAGCTAGGTTTGGACAAAACTCACGAACAAAATCGAACCGAGCGGTTCTTTATAAGTTAAATACACGAACGAGTATCTGAATTGAGAATCGATGAGTTTGGGTCGGTTCTAAACCAAGAATCGAAGAATCGAATAAGAATTAATCTAAATAATTTTTTATATTAAATAATTTTAATTTTTTTAAACAAATTAGCAACTTAATTCTGCCAAATTAGTTTTTTTATAACTTTGATATGGATTATCGAGTTTTAATATTAGTATCTACTTTTTGGTATTTGTATTCATTGAATTAAATTTATTGGACGCTTAATATTTATATGTTTTTAAATTGAGCTACATTAATTTGTAAAAATTATGAATGAAAATGTCATTAGAGAACCGAATCGACCCATGTCCGCCCTAACTAAAGCAATTCACATATTCCTTGAGCGATGACCTTAAATTCTGCTTCTGCATTAGAGCAAGTAACAACAGGCTGTTTCTTGCTTCCATGAAGGTACAATAATCAATAGCTGATATCCTATCGACGTGAATCTAACCCAGTATTAACTTGTATAAGCTCTCTAATTTCAATATTTCTTTCGAAATAAAACACCCTTGAGTGGTGTGCCTTTAAAATATCTAATGATTCTATAAACAACATCAAGATGTGATCTAAGAGTATGTGACAAATAAATTAATTTCCCTTGAATCAGCCAACTCTTCATCCTTCGTTTCTCTTGACATGTGGTTTGGCTCTATAGGATTATCAATGGGCTTGCTGCTGAGCATACATGTCTCTTGGAGAAGCTTTTGGACTAGTTTCATTCTTTGACTAAGCAACTTCTATTCCAAGAAAAATCTTAGGTTTGCCGAAGATAAGAATTTTTAATGAACCACTAAGCCAAGCCTGTGGTGACTTCGAAGCTTGAACACCTTGTCTTTCCATGATTTTTGTTCATGACTTGGTGGAATATTTATGTAAACTTCCTCCTCCAAATCCTCATGAACAAATGCATTTTTCACATCGAATTGGAATATTTATTTGTTGCCAAAGATAAGAGATTCTGATTGCACTTATTTTTGCCACCATCGTGAATGTTTCGTGGTAGTCCAGGCTATTCAATTGAGTATGTGTGTGTTTGACACGACTAATGTGAGTATAGCTTTTAGTGGTAGAACTTTTTCAAAAAGAGTTGTTACTAAAAAGCTTATGATTGTTTGGTTGTCAACAAAAAATTGTCGTGAACATTAAATTGACTATTTGGCAACATAACTAGAAAATATTTTTGATTTATTAATTGTACATACAATTATTTGACTAAATATTATTTCTTCATTATATAATTTTTTAAAATTTAAATTGTCTTGGCAGATTTTTTTAGAATTAAATTGTATTGATTTTATTTGTTTTAAGAGGTTAAAATATAAGTGAAATATCATAAAAAGTATGAAATATCATAGTTTCTTGTATCATCTTATGTTATATTTTATTTTATTTTTTTTAAAAAAAAACTTCATCTCAAATTCATTTATATAAATATTATTGGGCATTAACAGATGGAAAATAATAATACATATTTGAAAAAAAAAATGTCATACTATCTCTTCACAAATAATCTTTAAATTATATACATTTAGCTAGGTAAGAAAATAGATATATACGATAATTTACTGTGAATTAATAAGTAATTTTCAGATTTCAACTTTCCATAAAAGTTGAAATTAGAGAGCTCCAAATAATCTTTAAATTATTTACAAATTCATATGTATAATTAATTCATCTTTATATAAAATCTGAAATTAGAGCTTTTTGCAAAAGCTCCAAATTGATGCCAAACCACCTCTTTTTTTTTTTTTTTGTCAATAAGCACTTCTTTGGACCCCAAACAACTATAGAAGTACTTTTGAGCTTCCAAAAAGATCTTCCAACCATACTATTATCATTGAGGGTCTGTTTGATATGCCATATTTTCCATGGCTTTTGTAGTGTTTAATAAGCAAAATTTTTTCGAGAAATTTTTTCCCACCTTTTCTAATTTTCTACCTTTTTGATGAAAATATATTCTTGATGTTTTGGTGGGAAAAAAATTTTCATGTTTTTTTTTTGACAATTGGAAAAAAGTCTAGATACAATAGTAAAAAAATTTATCACTTTTATTGACAATTTTCATGCAAAACAAAGTCAAACAAATGATTTTTGGTACGATAACTTTTTTTTTTCAATTTTTTCTTTTTGCAAACGGATACCAAACTTTCAATATTTTCCATGAAAAATTACACAAATCAAACACAATTAATTACAATTTCCAGCAAAACAATTTCTAGAAAAATCTTTTCCCTGTAAAACATTTTTTTTTCACCCATTTTCCACCTTTCAATCAAACGGACCCT
>CAIGRQ010225961.1:0-12568 GCA_903798375.1 Fraxinus sp. D2006-0159 | reverse complement strand
TAAAATTGAAAGATGCAAAATTATCTGATTTTTATAAAGAAATTTTTTAAATCTGAAATTTGAAATTGAATCTTTTAAATTCTAGTTTCGTGTAATTTCTACTTTGGGAAACTTGAGACCTGGGGCCCGTTTGATTTTCATTATTGTAGAATGAGAATGAAAAATATAACTATTATTGAGTCTCACACAAGAGATAGAAATTCAAAATTGATTACTTGATGTGATGAATAATGATCATATTTTTCATTTTTATGAATGAAAAATGAAAAAACAAATGGAGGTCTTATTTGCGAACTTTTCCCGACATTTTATTGCTATTTCTTTTGGAATTTGGATTAATAGTTCGGCTTCGGCCCACTTATACACCCCACGGCCCAAGGAATAAATATTTAATAATAATGGTGGAAAAATCATTTCAAAAACGCATCTGAAAAATCCTTTCCCGCCTCTTACATTCCCTTCTCAGTACTCTCCACTTTTCTCCCCCACAAAATCTAGGGTTCCTCCCATTTCTAACGCTTTCAATTTCTACAGGTTTCACTTCCCCAATTTTCACTAAAAATGCACATAAAGGAGGTATGTTTAGAGGGGTTTAAATCTTACGCAACTAGAACCGTGGTACCAGGTTTCGACCCCTACTTCAACGCAATTACGGGTCTGAATGGATCGGGCAAATCAAACATCCTTGATTCGATTTGCTTTGTTTTGGGCATCACAAACTTGCAACAAGTTAGGGCTTCTAATTTGCAGGAGCTGGTGTACAAGCAAGGTCAAGCTGGAATTACCAAGGCTACTGTTTCTGTAGTTTTTGATAATTCAGATCGCAGCCGGAGCCCTATCGGATACGAGGATTGCCCTGAAATTACCGTTACTCGCCAGGTACTCATAATTTTCATATTTCCCCGTAAATTGATTTTTTTTTTTTTTTGAAAGTTGATTTGTTTTCTCTTCGCATTTTACAATATTTATATCCTAAAAAAGGTACATTTTTGTAGTAAATAATATCTGGGGCTTTATACTGATGGCGCAAACCTTGTAAATGCAAGAATTTGTAACCTAAAAATCTTAGACAGCTGTGAGATTTTTACTAGTTTTTGGCCTAACCTCTCCCTCTCTCACGGAGTAGAGATAGTAAATAAACATTTGCGTGTACCTGAGCCCCAGTGTCTTAAAAAAGCAATGCTTTTTTTTTTTTTTGCATTTTCTACTGCTGAGTTAAGTATCATTAAGTGGAATTTAGGTTTTCTCTTTTTATTTAAATGTGGTCGAGGAAATTATCTTGATAGGCTTAGGTAGCTATCTAGATCAAATAATTTAAACAAGCAACATAAAATAATTTCTAGTGATTTTCCCCCCCGAAAATTCTAGCATTGGTGATATTGGGGTTAGCATTTTAATGCAGTCATTTTTCAGTGTTGATCTTTTTTTTGGATGTCTGTGGATGGATTACAGTGTAATATCTTATGACTGCTCGAGGCAGTTGAATTTCTAAAAATAGCATTCAAGAAAAAGCTAACTCCAAATATATATGTAGAATTCTTCTTGCTTGGTTCAGTTTCACTGGCTTGATCTCATCCTCTGTTTTTAATAATCAACACCAATGCTTCAGCATATATTG
Source organism: Fraxinus sp. D2006-0159 (assembly GCA_903798375.1). Lineage (NCBI taxonomy): Eukaryota > Viridiplantae > Streptophyta > Magnoliopsida > Lamiales > Oleaceae > Fraxinus > Fraxinus sp. D2006-0159. The sequence goes on along the minus strand of CAIGRQ010225961.1, from coordinate 10,950 downwards.
CCAAAATTCTTTATGCATTCTGCAGATTGTGGTTGGTGGAAGAAATAAGTACTTAATCAACGGGCACCTTGCTCAGCCTAGTCGAGTTCAAAATCTTTTCCACTCGGTGCAGCTTAATGTGAATAATCCACATTTTCTTATAATGCAAGGGCGTATTACCAAAGTATTGAACATGAAACCTCCTGAAATCTTGTCTATGCTTGAAGAGGCTGCGGGGACAAGAATGTATGAAACAAAAAAAGAGGCTGCCTTGAAAACACTTGAAAAGAAACAGAGCAAGGTAGATGAGATTAATAAGCTTCTTGATCAGGAAATACTTCCCGCTTTGGAAAAGTTGAGGAAAGAGAAAATGCAGTACATGCAATGGGCTAATGGAAATGCAGAACTGGATCGAATGAAGAGATTTTGCATTGCTTATGAGTATGTTCAGGCAGAAAAGATTAGAGATAATGCAGTTCAGGGCATGGAAGAACTAAAGAACAAGATTTCTGAGATTGACAATAGTGTAGAAAAGATGCATGAGGAAATACAGGTTATGGAGAAGAAGGTATCCGAATTGAGTGCTGAAAAAGAAGCAAGCATGGGTGGGGAAGTAAAAGTTCTGTCAGAGAAAGTTGATGCTCTATCCCGGGATCTTGTGAAAGCAACATCAGTGCTGAAGAATCAAGAGGATATTCTCGTGACTGAAAAGGGGAATGCTGCAAAGGTACATGGAGATTGCCTTTCCAAATTATATTGTTTTCGTGTATCTATCCACTCATAAAGTCATTGAGTTTTTACTTCTTGAGACACCACGATTTGTGTAGTCTATACCCAGCTTAATGCTCTGATATTGCCAGATCGAGAGAAATCTTGAAGAATTAAAACAATCTGAAGAAGAGAAGGCCAAAGATGTGAAATCTGCAGAAGATGGAGCAGCCGATCTGAAAAAAAGTTATCAAGAGCTTTCTAAGAGTTTGGAAGAGCATGAAAAGGAGTACCAAGTAAGAATTCCAAAGATAATGGGTATATATATATATATATATTCAAAAATGGAACATTCTTGCTTGAATAATATGATTTCCTAACATATAGGCAAGTCTTATTATAGGGTGTAGTAGCAGGTAAGAGCAGTGGAAATGAAGACAAATGCCTTGAAGATCAATTAGGTGACGCCAAGATAGAAGTTGGAAGGACGGAGACCGAATTAAAGCAGTTGCAGACAAGAATAACTCATTGCGAGAACGAGCTGAAGGAGAAAAGCAGCCGGTTATTATCAAAACGTGAACAAGCTATTGCTATAGAGAATGAGCTGAATGTTAGGAGAAAAGATGTTGAAAAAGTTCAGAAGGCTTTGGAATCTCTTTCTTATGAAGAGGGTCGTATGGAAGCATTGCAAAAGGTATGATTTTCCCTAGGTGGCATCTAATTCTCCTAACTCGAAAGATGTTGGCGTCTTGTCTTATTATCATATGTTAAATATTGTCAGGATCGTTCTGCTGAGTTAGAGATGGTGCAGAAATTTAGAGACGAAGTGCGGATTCTATCATCGCAATTGGCTAATGTGGACTTCAGTTACAATGACCCTGCTAATAATTTCGATAGGTCAAGGGTGAAAGGGGTGGTTGCAAGGCTAATTAAAGTGAAGGATAGCTCTGCAATGACTGCCCTTGAGGTTGGTAATGCCTACTTGCTTCTTCTGCACATTCCATGTACATGCTAATAAGAAATGAATATTTAAATTCGATAGTTGCGCCTTTAATATTCTAAAATTAGATATCAATATTTAATAAAGTTTTTAATCATTTTGATTATCCAATGGCTACAAGTTATTGAGAGAGAGGACACTTGTCAGTCATTGCGTGAAAGAAAATCAAGACAGAAAAGAGAACATTCTAAGGTCCTCTCCCTTAATGTAATAATGCTGAGATCCTGTTGTCGTTTACGCGTTTTATCATTGCCGTGGCTTTAATGTGTTTATATAATCTCATTGATGAAATGTTGGATGATCAAACCTTTTGTTATTTTATGATCTCCTTTCAGGTTGCTGCGGGTGGGAAGTTATTTAATGTTGTTGTGGACACTGAAAACACTGGAAAACAACTTCTTCAGAATGGTGGTTTACGAAGGAGAGTGACAATCATTCCTTTAAACAAAATTCAAAGCCATCCTGTCCCTCAGAGAATTCAATCTGCTGCCGTTAGACTGGTCAGCTCCGCAATTGGCTTCTCCTATTTTTTATTGCATCCTTCTTAAATTGTTTTGTTAGAACATGCATTTCATCATTTCAGGTTGGCAAAGGCAATGCTGAAGTGGCACTTTCTCTTGTTGGATATGATGAGGAATTGCAAGTATGTTTTTGCACAAACTATTTCTAACTGAATTCTATTTTATTTTTTTTGTTAACTGAACTTCAGCATTCATGGTTTTATCACCAGACACGTTGAGAGTAATGCCATTTTTTGTTATTACTCACATGTCAAAAGTTCATGGAACATTTATTTCTCTGAGGTTTAGTAATGAAACATGGCTGGTGTATATATATTCACTTGTTGGATCCCAGATCTAAGATTTTTCTTGAACTTCGTTCTTTCTTCTGTATATTTTTGAAATTGTGGTTTATGACTGCAACCTTCCTGAGAGAGATGAATGCTGTGCAGAGTGCAATGGAATATGTATTTGGATCAACCTTTGTTTGCAAAACCAGTGATGTTGCACGAGAGGTATGTTTTTATACAGTTGTTTTATACAGTGATATATTTCTCTATGGGCAGAGGAACAAAATACTTGTAGTTACTCCAGTCTCCAAAGACCGTCTTCAATAATTTTTGAATCTAATAACACTTAATGCAATGCATCATTTTGGCTCATCCAGTTTTTCTTAGCTCATGAAGCTGCCTTAGAGCTATTCAATAGACTCTTTAAAGATAAGACGTATTCTATTTTAAAAAGCCAACTCTTAAAATCATGCTCCAATAGACTTTTAAATTAACATTTTAATTTAAAGAGTGAGTTGGAGAGCCAAATCTACTCTCTATAATTAAATGCATTCAAAATATTTCAAATTTCAATGAAGGAAAATAATGCTAGTAAAAATAAAATATAGGGAAACAATAAATATTTTTTGGGAGTAATAAAATTAAGTATTAAATATAAAGAGATTGGAGTACTTAAAAAAGATTACTCTCTAAATTGTAGAATAAGAAAAATGTGATCTAACTGTGAAAGGTTTTCAGAGAGTCTCTTGGAGATACTATGGACAAAACATGCTGATACCTTCTGTATATCCGTGTTACTAAGTGAATATTATGTGTCCTTCTACAAATTTGTATGTCCTAGTAATTTTCTTTTTGTTTAAATGCGTACGATCTATTTTAATCTATTGTTTGACATGTAGGTTGCCTTCAATAGAGATATAGGAAGACCTAGTGTGACTCTCGAAGGTGACATTTTTCAGCCCAGTGGGCTTTTGACGGGTGGTAGTCGCAGGTAAGAATTGACTTGCTTCTTTCTCTATTTTGACATCCTCGTTTGGGCCCATCAAACTATTGGGAAAAAAAAACTTATACGATGTTATATACCAAGTTCATTTGATGACACGATTTGTCTGTGAATAGTATTGGGACAGTGCATATGCTTTGTGTAATATCATGAGGACATTATAGAACACCAATGGTTGCAGGGGTGGTGGTGAACTCTTGAGGCAACTTCATGCTTTGGCAGAGGCTGAGTTAGGACTTTCTTTTCATCAGGAATGTCTATCAGAAATTGATGCCAAGGTTTATTCTTAGTTCTAATTAAATCTCTCCCCACCCCCATTAAGAAACTTTATCTTAAATTTGAGTCTGTATTGTGTTTGCCCGTGGAAATAGTGCTGTAATCAGTCGATTTATTTATCCCATGGCCAATGCCTAGAAATCTTGTTTCTTGAATTACACGTGAAAACATTCTTGACCTGTGACACTGTTTTTGTTGGGAAAATTTCTTGCTCAATGTGAAACTTCGCTTACTTATGGCATGAAAATGATTTATAGTTTATCATATTCTTCTCTTTGTCACCTAGCAATTTTGTAAATTCTCATTTTACTATAGGATGGATAGAAATCCATGTCAATGAAATCTTTATTTTGATTTGATTGTGATTCGGAAATTGGATATAATGTTATTTATTGTGATCTAACTACTTTTTTTAAAATCTAAAGTTATATATAGTTGATGGTGACATAGTTTTCGTTGATGGGATTAGAAGAGGAATAATTGTAACTTAGAACTCTAGAGGAGCACTTCGGAATTTATAAGTATTAGCTAATTAGAACTAAGTTGAAATAGATGAAATGGCTTCTGGTTACAGTAGAAATGAAGACGATAATGAATTCCGTTGCCTCAAAAATCGAACTCAACAGATGTCGGGCTCACTCATGCATATGTAAGCCAAATCCGACACGTTAATATAGATTTACGGTCAAGATCACTCCGAAGTTTGAATGTGGGAGAGGCTCAACGACACGAGACGTTTCCGTTCGGGTTCCGACAAGGTTTCCGGGACAGGATTGTATAATAATCACCAATCGCTAAGAACAAAATTTGTAATTGTACTATGGTAATATGAGAGAATGAGAGAATAATATTGCTCCAAGTATTTTGAATTGCATTAGTCTTCAATTGTTATATGGTGGGGGTATTTATAATGCTACAAATGGAATGATGACCCTTGGATCAAATTACACGTGGCCTCATCTTCTCGGCCGAAACATCAGGTCGTAACCATCAAGTTGACCTTCCTAGCTTTTCAAAGCATTTAATGTTCTTACATCCTATTGACAAGACAAGACACAAATACACTTTTTACAAGGGTCACATCAATCATTCAAAAAAGATCTTCATCATGAACTCAATCTTTGCACATGGGTTGTCACTAGCTGAGGAGTTTGGGCCTCGGATCCAGGAAGGTGCCTTGGATGTACCTTAGAGCCTCAGCATAAGGGCTTCAAAACTACAAGGGACTCGGATGTACATGGGCTTCGGATAATATAGCCTCAGATGTACATGAGTCTCGAATAACAACAGAGCTTCAGCATAAGGGCTTCGAAACTACAAGGGCCTCGGATGTACATGTGCCTCGGATAATGTAGCAGGAGGCTTACAGCCTAGTTAAGATGGCCACGTGGCAGTACCTAGTAACGAGTCATAACAAATTCATAATAGGGATTCATGTTGTTTCAAAGAGTCGAGCATTTTAGGTACTTAAGCCCTTGTTTGTTTTGGCTAAAAATAAGATTTTTAGTACATTTTAATAAAAATTGATTAAATGTGTGTTTGAAAATGAGTTTTGGGAAAATGAGTTTTAAGAAATTGGGGCCAAACTGAGGCTAAGTTTGATTATGACCTAGGATATGATTCATGCAATGCATATAATTAGAGTGGGTTGGACTGAATGTTGAAGTGCTACAAAGATTCTATGTGACACCTGTCAAGTTAAGAAGGCAAGTGCTATAGAATGGTTATTAGACTAGATATGTTATGGAGCCAAGTCTTTGACCACCAAAGGACATAGATCAAGATGTTTAGATGGATATGTTTTCATGTTAGAATAGATGAAATAAGAAATGAGGATATGCACCAAGTGGAAGTGGCAGCCAGTGAGGACAATTGAAGGGAGAAAGTAACTGTTGACCTTAGAAAGTTTCAACTCATAAGCGATTTGGTGGACCATGTTAGAAGAGGGAGACATACCAAAACTAACATGTGCAATATAGTTGTAAATGATCCGATTTCATCGAACCTTTTAGTAGATGTAGTGATAATTGAATGTAGTGACAACAAATATTCTTGAACTGAATCTTAAATTCAGTGGGATACGACTTGTCCTTCTGTTGCACTTTTTCACATAATAGTGACCTTGCTTTTTAGTTATTCCATTATTATCTTAGTAGAAGATTTATGACCTAACTGATGTCTAACACTAAACTGTCTTTTACTCTGGTCTTAAATTAATTGTCTTTCCACTCATTCATGAACAAGTTCTTTCTTTGTGCTCTCTCAATACCCTTGGTGAAGTAATCCTGCTTTTGTACTTCCCTTGCTTTTGAAGTTAAATAGCAAAACCATATGTACTGGTTTAATCACATTACAACTAATATAATGGGATATTGAAAAGAGCACCATATTTTAACTCCTACAGAAATAATTTTACCAAGCAAAAACCGATACACTTAGCATGGTAAGAATGGAGTATATTTTAGCTTTTAATACAAATTATTTGGGAAATAATTAGAGTCCGTATGTGTATAGCTGAAATTTGTATATTAATTAAAGATTTGTGTTGATGCATCTCACAGTTTCCTGCTTTGGCATTCAGATTAATGAGCTCCTTCCCCTTCAAAGAAAGTTTAAAGACCTTAAGGCACAGTTGGAACTCAAATCGTATGATCTTTCGCTTTTCCAGAAAAGGGCTGAGCAAAATGAGCACCACAAGGTTGTACATTTTCACCTTACTGGTCACATACATTAATTTAAAACTTTGAATTTTTTGTATTTTTTGTCATTTAAGTTAGATATCCTTTATCCAGACGATATTCAGTGTCATTGTTTTGTTATGTAGCTTACTGAAGTAGTAAAGAAGATCGAGCAAGAGCTTGGAGAAACAAGATCTGCCATTGAAGAAAAGAAAATTTTATTTGAAAACTGTGTAGCTAAAGTTTCATCTCTTGAAAAGTCAATCCATGAACATGCTGGTAATCGAGAAACCAGGCTTAAAGAGTTAGAGAAGAAGATTAAGGCTATTAAAAGTCAGATGCAGTCAGCAACCAAGGACCTCAAGGTGGGTTTTCTGTAGTTGCTCTCTTAAGTGATCCACTGGTTATCATAATGGTTATCTACATGTTCCTTTTTATTAAGTTGATTTCAACAATTGGTAGTTTCTTAACATGATTACTTGAAATGGCTAATGGAGCAGCATCTATCATTATAAAATTTGATTCCTCTTACCTCCTGATTCCGAAAATGGTGAAAAGGGATTTTAAAGTAGCTATTTGTGATGGTATTGTCATGGAAAGACTATTCTGTTCAGTGACCTAAAGTATTCTGATGAATAAAAAAATAACCCCAAGACGTTTCAAAAATGTTAATGCTATGTACGACTCACCATACACCAATATTTTGCTAGAAAAATGGCAGATGTCTACTACATTTTGTGGCCCAAAAGTTGGGTTGTTTAATTGTTTCTTATGTGAAAATAGTATTTTAAGATACTAACTTGAGTGTTGGATCATTTTATAGGTGTAACTGCATTACATTAGCATTGATTCCACACCTTTGAGCAATAAAATGTTATACAGCTAGTAACTTTTTGCTTCTCCAGGCATTTTTCCATTGAAATATATATGATTGTTCTTAATCTTTCCATGCATCTCTGTGGTTTCTATTTTCCTTCCCATCCTTGTTGTTGCAGACCTTTCCCTATTAAGTTATTAGCTTTCTCAGGTTGTTAGGTGAAATCTTTTGACTTGCTGAAATCTGTACATTTAATGTATTTGTTCATAAGATGTTCTGTTTCGTATGGTGGAATCTATTTCCTGTATAAAACATTTTAGGTATATTAAATGTATTAAATATTTTTGTTGATATAACTTCTGGATTTAGACTCCCTAGTTACATGGTTGGCCATAATTCTAGGTGCATGAAAGTAAACGAGAGAGGCTTATAATGGAAATGGAAGCAGTTGAAACGGAACATGCTTCACTGGAAAGTCAGTTGGATGCTTTGAAGAAGCAGATCAACGATCTTACGTTGGAAGTGGATTCTTGCAAGAGCAAGGTACATCCAGTATATACTGACAATAAATTGTATCAAAATTGTGTTTCTTCACGGTGGGGATGAATAATTATAATTTTCCTTCTTTTTCTCTTGCAGGTTGCTTCATTAAAAAATAATCATGATCAGGCCGAATCTGAGCTCAACTCAGCTAGGATGAAGATTAAGGAACATGATTCACAAATTACTAGCATTGTCAAGGAGCAGCAGAAGCTTCAGCATAGAATGAGTGAGACAAACCTTGAGAGGAAGAGATTGGAGAAAGAGGTGATTTGTTAATTTATTTTCTTGTACCTGTTTCTCTGGACCACTCAATTTATTTCTTTGTTTTGGTGTAGGTGAAACGCGTGGAAATGGATCAAAAAGATTGTGCTTCAATGGTTGAAAAATTAATAGAGAAGCATCCCTGGATTGCAACTGAAAAACAACTTTTTGGGAGAACGGGGTCAGATTATGACTTTTCATCTCGTGATCCTAGCAAGTCTCGGGAAGAATTCGAAAAACTGCAAGCTGAACAATCTGGGTGAGAGTTTAGCAGGATTTTTAAAGGCTGTACGCATTGGGCTGGCTTTTAAATTACAGTAGGCGCCCAGTGACAAATTTTATTAGCAATTATAAGAGCAAAAATGATATATTCTGACATTTTGCCTCTTTTCCTGTTGTAGCCTTGAGAGAAGGGTAAATAAGAAAGTCATGGCTATGTTTGAGAAAGCTGAAGATGAGTACAATGACTTGATATCTAGAAAGAACATTATTGAGGTAGTACCATTGATTCATTTTAATGATTCGATACTCAGATGCTTGGTATTTATTTCAAGTTCTTGTTCTAGAATGACAAGTCAAAAATCAAGTTGGTGATTGAAGAGCTTGATGAAAAGAAGAAGGAAACCCTTAAAGTTACTTGGGTGAAAGTAAACAAGTGAGCGTAATGTTACATTATATCTCGTCTATTCATCATTTATTAAATTTACTTCCAGGATTTTTTTGGGCGCTTTATCTGCTAACTCTTCAGATTTTTATTTTGCATGCTTGCGAAGAACTTCTAAATCTTTCCCATTTTTCAGAGATTTTGGATCCATCTTTTCTACTTTGTTACCTGGCACAATGGCAAAACTGGAACCTCCTGAAGGATGCAGCTTCCTTGATGGTCTGGAGGTTCGTGTTGCATTTGGAGATGTTTGGAAACAGTCCTTATCAGAACTTAGTGGAGGGCAAAGATCTCTGCTTGCACTCTCTCTAATCTTGGCATTGCTTCTCTTCAAACCAGCTCCACTTTATATATTGGATGAGGTGCTTCAAATATCTATTTTCACTGGTGCTTTGTTTTTCGTTATATTGTTCTTCCCTAAGAAACTGCTTAATTTAGTGATTGGTATAGCTTACAACTTAGTTTAAGTCCACACACTACTAATTAGAAGTTATCTAAATGTATTAGTTTTTACGGGCTGCAGAAGCTGTAGTCTAAGTACATTTTGTCTTGTTGTACCTAGTGCAGATGATGTATTTTCTTCCTTTACTGGTTATCTTTTTCAGTTCTTATGGCCTTCTAATGCTAATTATGCGATCTTCATCTTACCATCTCAATTGCAAGGATGCACCCTCACGCACTCGTGTGAATCAAATGATAGGCCAACCTGTCTCCGTTTACTATTAACTGTTATGGCATGATTATATGCTTATTTAATCTTCACGAAGTTCCTACCATATTTTATCTATTTATTAGGAACTTTCAAAATTATGTGATAAAAAAAAATCGGTTCAGACTTTTCTAATGTCATTTGGATTATGTTCGATACATTAATGGAGACACACAAACATCCAATCTCATCTTATATAAATTGTTTGGCAGGTTGACGCAGCTCTTGATCTAAGTCATACACAGAACATTGGAAGGATGATAAGAACTCATTTTCCACATTCCCAGGTTCATTATTTTCCCTGCTGTTCCTCTCCCTTCTTTTCCCCTCCTAGCACCATTCTATATATGCAATTAACCGCAGAATCAAAGCAGGACTGTGTCTTCTGCTACTACAAATGATTTCACTGTATTAAAGAGAAGCAGGGGTATATTCTCGAAACTTAATAAAAATAGCAGAAGCACAGAGAGACGTAATATTGATATCTGAAATGGTATCAGTTTATCATTCAAGAAAGCTAATGGATTTCAAGAGGATTGTATGTCATTGTTAATCAATCATTTATATCAGAATAGCATCTCTCATTAATCTACTTACGTTTATGCTGCAGTTTATTGTTGTTTCTTTGAAGGAAGGCATGTTTAACAATGCCAACGTTCTTTTCCGAACAAAATTTGTGGATGGTGTATCTACTGTGCAGAGAACGGTCGCAAATAAGCAAAACAAGTGATTTCAGTTAACTGGTGAGATTATACTTCCCCTGATGATATCAGTGTAATACTAATTATACGCAAAGTGCTCACTTATGCTTCAGAATTCTAATCTCATAGCATTTTTGAACACTAACATACAATTAGATATAACTTATGATTCGTGATGTGTTCCCAAGGAATGTCATACTGTACTAGCTAACGGTGTAGTTGTTCAGAATAATGAATCTTAATCTAACAACTTATGACTATTTGATCAAGTTTAATGTTTAAAATGGAGACATTGAAAGTACTTACTAAAAAGCTTGGTCAATTAGCATTTTTGCATGTCAAACCCCGCTTTTCAAGAATGTGAAATTTATTATAATTCAAATCAATATGGTTGTGTTGTTTAATTCTCAAGTCCCATTCATAAAGTGATTTAATTTTTGGTAAAACATGTGAGAAGAGTGAAAGATACACCATTAGAATGGACTATAGTAGTTGCTGATGATCCAATTACTTTAGATTTTCCAATATTGAGTGGCAGAAAGATGTTCTCGTAGTCCACTCCGAATTTATGAGAACAAAGCTTGGTTGTGTTTTCTAATTCTATCTCGTTTTCTTTTGTCCAGATTCTTGATCTGTCTTTGTCTATAGATGAATACAAGCTGCTGGAGTCTAGGAATGTTGTATGTTATTATGATTGTATATGTAGTGCTGATGAATTGCAATATTAATGTTTTTGATGTGTACTTAAATATGTATTCTCCCAATTTAGTTAGACCTTTTGTATGCTTTAAGCTCCATTCTGTCAATTATACCTATTGGCA
>CAIGRQ010225886.1:0-10942 GCA_903798375.1 Fraxinus sp. D2006-0159 | reverse complement strand
ACAAAAGAATTCAATATTTTCGCCAATTGTTTAACAAAAACCTCATTAAATTTAATATATTGCTTGTTTTACTTCTTTCGATGATTCTTTATAAACAACAATTCTCTTTTGTTGATATAAATTTTTTGAAAATTCACATATTCTTATTTTTAAAAACAACCAACTAACGTGCAACGCACGCTGATTCCCACTAGTTTAGAAAAAAGAGTGAAAATAATGGTTGTCAAACATGGTTAAGCAACCAGACAAATTTTAATTCTATTTATAGTTTCTTAATTACCATCATAATATTAATTTTATTTTTATCTGTATTTATGCGAATAGAAAGAACGAGAGTGAAAAGACAAAATTTATACTAAACAATTTAGGTTTTACACAGAAGTGAATTGAACTTGAATTGATTGGTTTTGGTCAGGTTGTATATCATTTCTCCAAGTTGAACCAATGGACACATTTTTACAATTTCCAGTGAGAACAGATTTGATTTGGATCAAACTTTCGACACAAATATGAAATATTTGTTACTACAACATAACGTGATGGAATTCTTAATGATTTTTTCTATTGTTGCTAATCAATCACAAAATTTATCTATTTTTTTTTTCTTTTTATGAATTATTTAGTTCTCAATTATGTTTCCATTAGCCTTATTTTACGTGACATTGTAATGAAACAACCCAAATGTTTACAAAAAAAAAAAAAACAAAAACAAAAACACCTTGTTATTTGATTTTATATATATAAAAATTACATATTATCCACACACCATATGAGAAAAATTCAAGGCACGTATTATTACATTCTCTTGAGCAAATACTGATAATGCCTTTGTATTGTATATTCACATTTTGATCAATCCAAGAGTAGCAAATATTTATCAGAACAGTAGGATTCTAAATTATCAAAATTGAATGAATACAGTGTGTATTGAATACCATTTCAAGTCGATGAGAAATGTCCCTTGTGGACGATCTATAACAATGGGTTCGTGAAGCGTAAAAATGCATCCGTTCTTACACCTGTACGGTGAACAGGTAGAGTCTGAGTACCAAAGCGAGAGCCAGCTGCAGCAGGAAGATGCCAGCCACAATCAAGAACCAACTTTCACCAGCAGACTTGATGTGGTTTCTGAGGTTGAGGGCAACAAAAGTAGCAGACATGAGCCCAGCTACACCCGCAACAACCCATCTGAAGATTTCTTGAGGAATAACGGAGAGACCCTGCAAAGCAATAACAATCACGTTTACACCAATCCAATAAATACCGTCTAAGATGTAAGAACATGTTTGGTACACAATATAATAGACAAGATCGATATTGCATACCAAACATGTCAGAAAAGTAATTTTTAGTGAGAAAATTACGGAAAATGCTTCTAATTAACAAGAACTTGAAAAAATCAACATGCTAGTTTTCGAATCAAATTCAAAGTGAACATCAATCAGAACTGCAAGTTAAACTTACCAAAGCAGGAATAAAGACAAAGAGCGAGTAGCCATACAGACAAAACAGCTGGACAAGTCCGGATGGAGCAGAAAAGTACTTGAGAATTATATACAAGACAACTGGTACTATAGTGACATAGCCATAGAATAAACCAGCAGACCAAGTAACCACATTGATATCATAGTTCCATTCCTTCTTCTGCAGCTTGTGTGCTAAGTAGGTAGCAAATGTACCAATAGAAGCTGCAACAAATATTAAGGAGGTGCATATCCAGAATGGACCATACCTACGAGGCATGGAAGATTAACAGCAATAACAGTAAATTTTGAAGGAAAAAAGAAAATGATGAAAGAATGAGACATGATATTGATGCCTCCATCAAATAATTATTTCCTATGCATTTCAATTATACACAAGGAATTGACAAGCTTTCATATTATATGCCCAAACACAATTCTTCCTGTCTAAAATATTCAGTGAAATTAGTTTAAAGACGAGAAATGGTAAACATGTCCAGTGGATACTGGCTGTGGGTCCATTGAAATGTGTGTTCAAAAATGACATCGGATCATTTATAAATGATTTGTAAATTTTGCCAAATGGAGGCCAAAGGAAAAGAACACATATCTTATCTGTTACCGGACGTTATATTCATCATTTTACAAATGACTCTTTAATCATCTTTCTACCCCAGGAGTTTCAAAAACAAAGATCTAAGTCCCATAATGAAGTGTTTGTGCAATTTTCAGAAAGTGACTACTCCATTTCAATTCCCATAACGAATTGCAAATAGCACCACAACTTACAAATCTGGGTTGTTAGCAGTCTTCTCAGTGAAGCTTCCTTTGAAAGGAAAGAGTGAATCTTTTATCCTTTCTAAAACATCAGATGTGTCAACATCAAAATACGGCCTGTATGCAGCAATGGTAAAAGTTCGAAACCATCCACCTTGCTCGGGTGCATCAGAACCGGAAGAAGTTTTGGAGAATGTATCTACATCAATAAAACAAATCTATACTTTCCATATCTGAAAATTGAATAAAAAATAAGAAAAGAATGGAAATAAAAACACAAGGAAATACATTTTAAACAGATCTATGTAGGAGAAAAAGAAAGACTAGACATTTCGACATTAACATGTAAACTTTTGAGTTTTTCTTTTTATTTATTTCTTCTTTTTTCATTTTTGTTTGTGTTCCACAAGGATCAGATGAAGTTTGGTTCACGTCAAGCCTAAACAAAACAAGAATGTATCCCTAGAACTAATGATTAACTTACCATGTAGGAATTTATCAAGAGAAAATCCCAATCTCCCTAATAACAGAATTACCTCACTCCAGTTTGTTACTGTTGCATTTTAGACATATTATAAATCCCCATCTTTAGATAACTAGAAGTATCGCGCTCCCTAATTATCAGCATTGACCCATTGTCCATTCTTTACAGTATAGGTACTTCTAGTCCAATTAAATTGTCGTCTGCACTTGTTGTTTTCTTAATGAAAATTATCCCTGGTCAGACTAACACCATATTCACAATCAACTGCAGACACCATTCAGTAAAGCAAGACCATCACCATACTGCTTCTACTAAAAGATACGGATACGGACAAAAAACAAAATTCCAGATTCAGGCCAAAAATTTACACAACCATTCAGAAGCAGCCAAAAGTTCAGAAAATAGCATAACGTACATGATTGTTATTCTTGTTATGACATGGTACTCAATACACAAAACTTGAGTAGGAGTGTAAAAGTTACCTAGATGAGACGTGAAAGAATTAGAGAATAAGAGCTATGAACTTTAGCATGCGAGCAACAAAAAATGTAGAAATAGGGGAACTGGAATGAAAAACCAAAATACTATTTTGGACTTCACGGTGCCTTCTAATTTGGCTTTAGCAAATACATGATTCAAAAGGAGGTTCTCACCTAGTAACATTTAGAAATGAAAATAAATAAATAAATTGTGAGCTAGATTTCTTTCTAACTAAGAAGGTGGATAGTGCTTCTGTGATCGGATTGTAAAGATAACTTCTGGAGAGAGCCTAAATATACAATAGAGATTAAGCGGTACTTGAGATTGTTATTAAGAAATAGAAAAGAAGTTCTAAACATGTTTAAATTGATAAACCAGGGTGGAATGTGCAAGGCAAAACACAAGTAACTTGCGAGTATAAGTTTTGAATGAAGAAAAATGACATCAGACGAGATAGTAACATAATTGTGGAATGGGATGCCTACTTGAATCCAGAACCTACCAAAGGAGATATAAGATTTTAAAAGTAAAACCCAAACTAATAAATATGACGGTAGAATAAAGAGGTTCAGATAGAATTTAAGGTTAAAAAGTACTACAAAAACCAAACTCTAACAATGCATGAGCTTTTCAAAAAGAGTAAGTTAGGTGAAAACCAAAAGGGTGGCTCAGGATTCCCGTGCAGCAGCAAATGAAAAACAGTCTTGCCATTGCAAATGAAAAACAGAGATTGGAATATTAAATGCTGGAAACATTATTTCTTCTTATTGTCTTTAATACAAGGAGACATGGTCCAAAAATATAATACTCAGAAACGCTAAACCATTGAAAGCTATTTAATATTAAAAAGCGTGGAAAAAGAACAACATATTTAAGACCCCAAGTATTATTTATGTCTTGAGAAGATTATGAGTTTTCCTGTTGATAGTTTTGAGGGAGAGAAATTCTACTTTGACAGATTCCTTTAGCCAACACAGCACAAGTAACCAAGTTTGTTTCAAATATATTGTTGACTGAATTTATTATCTTATCGGTAGCATATGACATTAGAACTGTTATCTTGGATCCAAAGATTAGGAGAAATTTTTTATGAAGATATCACAACGAAGGAAAAAGGAAACTAAATATCCAAGCCAAATTAAGTGTATTAAGATGCAACTCAAAGAGTTCCATAGCAATTAGATTAAGCCCCTGTTTGAAACCCATTTTTAAGAGTAGAGAAATTTTGGAATAGTGATTGATGTAAGAATGTGTGGTGAAAAAGTGATGAAAAGTTTTTGATTTGTGTATAATATTATTTTATTAGGAGAATGTGTGGTTGAAATGAAAAATGAGAATGTGAATAAGAATGTACTGTCGAGGAATCATGAGAAATTTAACAAAATCCTTTTATAAAAAGCTTTGTTGAACATAAAAATTTCATCTTAATATTCATATACTGAAATAGGACATACTTACATACTATGCCCCTGTTTGAAACCCATTTTTAAGAGAGAAATTTTGGAATAGTGATTGATGTGAGAATGTGTGGTGAAAAAGTGATAATTTTTTTTTGATTTGTGTGTAATATTATTTTATTTAGAGAGTGTGTGGTTGAAATAAAGAATGAAAATGAGAATGAGAATGAGAATGAGAATGGGAATGAAAAATTAATGGGTGTCAAACAAGGGCTAAATTATTTCATGGAATACATAGGATGAATCTAGAGAATTTATCAAACTTATTTCATAAAAATGTTAATTATACTAGAAGAATCCAAGTCTTAGAAGTGGAGACTATAAAGGTGATAAGATGAGAAAAACAACTGATCCAGACTGAATCCCTATCAATATAGAGAAGTGTTCAGGTGAAGTGGATATTTTGTGGTTGAAAAAATTATTCATGAGAACTTAAAGAGTAAAGATGTAAGATGAAGGATGAGGGTTATAGTACCTATTCATAAGTATAATTAACATATTTAAGATTGTAGGGATTACAAAAGTATTTAACTCATGTCATACTAATTCATTATGGAGGCCTTGATTCACCACGGACTAAATTATAGAGGCCACGATTCACCGTAGATTAAGGTTAATGCAAAGGTCTCAGAGAACTAATTTGATTTTGCGTGAGATAGATACATTGTGGAAATCATTTACTTAATTCAAGATTGGTGAAAAAGTAAATGTACAAAATTAATGCTTGCAATATTTTTTATTGTTTAGGAAAATGCCTAAGAGAACTTTGGAGAAGCACTTTAGATATATCAAATATCAAATGTGATATGAGAAATGGCCCGATGGATCAGTCGTGAGTGTGACATGTAGTGGCAATAGGTTTACAAAATTTTCTATTTGCATCAAGGTTCTAACACGAATCGTTGTCTTTTTGTTTTAACAATGGATGAGGATACAAGACATGTTCAAGGTAATGCCCCTTGGTATCTCTGATTTGCTAAAGTCATAGTTTATGAGGATACGAGGATTAAGGGAAATAATTCGTATGTTAGAACTTTGAAGAAGCACTTTAGAGTTTAAATTTTTTAGGTTGAGTAGAACAAGGAAAAAATATATGCAATTCTTTTAGTTATAGTACAAATTGTATAGTAAATTCGATATAGAAAATCACATTGTTCAAAAGTAATTGTTTTAGGTATTCAGGAGCTGTGAAGGATGTAATGCACACGATTAAAAAGAATAGGATGAAATAGTGAATTAATACAAGGATTCTATGTGATGGGAAAATACCTAAAATGCAGAAAATAGTTTCTACATACTAGTTGTTAAACCATCTGTGCTTTATTTAGGATACAGACTATTAGGCCATCAAATGGCAATATGCGTATCAATAAATGTTGTGACTATGAATATGTTTAGGTGGACACGTCGTCTATTTAGAATAGAGAATATATATCAACAAAGTAAAATTGACACCGAGGATAAATTAAAGGAATGTCAACTTAGTAGTTGGTGCATGTATGTGAAACATATTGCAAGAACCACGCAATCCCGATAAAACGAGTTAGAAGAAAGAGAGGCATATCAAAATTAACATATGATTGTGAAGGATTTTATTGCGTTAGATCTTTAAGTAGGATATCGTAATGGATCAAAGAAAATAGAGAAAAAGGTACTGGCTAGCAGAAGGAACACATTGGAGAAGAAAGGGAGGCTGAACAAAATTCCGAATTTATTGGGCACAACACTCCTTGTAGAAGTCTATATAAATAAATTTTGGCACGTCTATATAATTTATGCAACAGAACCTGAAAAGAAATTTAAATGTTTCATAAAAAACTCATTCTCAACGGACTGAGTATTCAAAATGTTCTAAACTTGCTTGTGACTATATAAATAAGTGAAGATACACATGCACAGTCAATTGATGCTCAAGCGTCTTCAACTCCATTTGGTTAGCTAGCACTTATCACCCTTACTCATTTTCACTTCAAATGATAACAATAACATAAGGAGGCCTAATTACCAGAGATCAAAAAGAACTGGCCACGAAGTCATACATTGCCTTCATAATTTTAGTTTAAAAAAAAAAAAATTAATCAAACTCAGATTATTATAAATCAAGATAATCACACAAACACACACAAATTGATGTTCGATTAAACAAAAAAATACCGTCAGCATCACGAGGGGGTCCAGCGGCACCAGAGATCTTTCCTTTAGGACCTGAAGGTGGAAATGTCTGCAGATTCGACTCTGCAATATCCAATACATTTAGTTTACTAACAAGCTGAATCTCAACATAATAATCATTGTAATAGTTTTCAAAGAAACAAAAAAATAAGATATACACAATAAATTGAATTAAGAAAAGAGCAACTAATACCTGTAAATTTGACAGAAACATGGCCAGGTGGATCTGCGACTGCCTACAACAATCAAAAACAAGAACAAATTACATAATTACAAACAGATCTATAATTTTTTTTTTAAAAAAAAAAGGTGAGTGAGATTCTATAATTACGGGAACAGATCCGGTGACATTTTGATTGTCGATGGATGTGTAATTGCCGGACATCATCTTTGCTTGAGACCTTTTGCAGCTGAAAATCAAATGAATACGGATAATTTGCAGAATTTGGGTAAATCTTGGAAGAAGGGGCTTTTGCTAAGAGTCTCAGACAGACAAAAGGACACGGATCTACCTTAGAAATGTCTGCACCGCGTTAGCTACCCTTTTTTTTGTTTTTCCTTCCTTTTAATATTTTCTATTTTACTTCTTTTTCTCTTGACGTCAATAGTTATATACGAGTGAAATTTGCAGCTGAAGTCCTTGTTCTTTAAAAAATGTAGCACTTGAGCTCCCATTCAATTTTTTGAGTTATAAATAGGCAATTAGGTCTTCAATTGGATGGAAACCGTTAATTTTTGTTTTAAAATTACGCATGGACTCCTTTTTAGAGTTCATCGTGGTTTCTTACGAGCATGAACTACAAAAGAAATATCTTTTTATTCTTTAGATGGGCCATCAAGAATTTTGAGTATGAGGTCTTTGAAGTAAATTGGCACGTCGAGTGCCAATTCTTATACTTCACTTTTCACGTTTTGGAGATATACGGTGATTATGAGAGTGCCTTTGAAAAGACTGGCAAGTTGGCTTTTATGATGCATGATGTTACCACATGAACGTTTAGTATATGTCGTAGCAAGAGTGATCTAATTGTCTCGAAATGCTTTGAAGGAGGAAAGAAATGGTTTGAAAACGGAGGAAATTTAACCGATTTGAGAATAACAATTTTGAAATTTATTTATTTGTTTCAGTCTTTGAAGTCGAATTGTTCAGTTGAAATTAATAGACTAGGATTTCATATAATAAATTTGAATTTCACCGTAAAAAATTAAACTTGCCAAGAAGGGCAGCTCGAATCCTTATATTGGTTTATGCTTTTATATTTAAGCGATACGTAATTTATCCCATAATAATATTCTATGCTAAAGTTGCAATATCAAAAACTTATACTCAATAAGTTTACAAGATTTCTTGATAATTCTTGATCAAGAAATAGAAAAACAATAGAATGTTAGATGATCTAATTGAATCGTATATTACATAAATGAATTCTTCAATTTGCATACACAGTTTTTATATATTCATCCCACTCTATATTTCACATTTACTAAATATTATAATTAAAAAAATAATAATAATTGTTGTCATCCACGTCACATTTCAATATTATCTTTATTGAATTCATTCATTCAAACACTAATTTACATAAATTTTGTATATTCATCACAGTCTAAATACATCCCTAATACAATTTCAAAATTTTAAAAAATCATTATATTCATCCCCATTACACATTACATCAACTTCATACAATTCAATAATTAATTCTATAGACAAAATATTATATTCAAAATAAAATTAAATGTCACATAGGTGTGTTATTTGCCACATGAAATGGTCAGTTATATTTGATTGACAAATATTCATTTGTGTATTCGATAAAAATCAACTTTTTGAGGTTATACATAATTTTGAAATAAAATAAAATTTATATATGAATTTTGAAATAAATTTCACTTTGTCATCAATTGATATATAGCAGGGTAAAACCAAATACATAAATACAACTCTGAAAATATAGTATTTAATGTCCTAATGGAAACTTAAAGTAATGTAAAGATTCTTCCACCTTGTTTAAGTCTGCAATGAACTTATTATTGTACACTTACATAAAGTATACTAGAATGAGAAGATCTACAAAAAATATAGAAGGGTTAAAGTGTCGTGCTCAATGAGGGTTGAACATGTTATTTCCATCAACTGATACTTTGAATCTATGCTCACCTGAGTGAAAAGTTTCATTACTCGCCCAACTTTAGCTACTGTCTTGTTATGGTCATTGAACTTTGATAGGCTTATTACCGGTCATTGAACTTTCACGAAATTGGCTCCATCCATCACTCCACATAAATTCGTTTGAAGGTCGTCAGAGGTGGCATAACGGCATCCCCGGTGGCAAGAGACGGCATGAAAACTCCAGCCACGTAATTCCATTTTCCCCGTCTTCAGCTTCTGGCTACATTTCGAACCTTCAACTCAACCTACCAATTCCTTCAACAATCGCCCCCAATTCCATTGTTCCAGAAATTTCTGAAGTTTGTCGTCCTCCGGGTAACGCCAGACCCAGGCGTTTGTTCGATTTCGTTCCGTTCATACACTTCAATTCAAAGAGCCCTAAATGTTCAATCCTCAAAGTGCAAACTGTAATTTACTCTACCCATATTGACCCACTACCTGTGCACAGCACCAAATCTGAGAGGGAGTGTCGATTTGCACATGGATGCAGCAGACGGAGGTAAAGATCCTACCCTTTATTCGATTCTTATGTAATTCATGAAGTGATTCTTAAGAATCATTTTGGATGATCTGGAAGATATATAAGCGATTTCTTGAACGCCTAGGGTATTTCATCTGCATTGCANTATTCGATTCTTATGTAATTCATGAAGTGATTCTTAAGAATCATTTTGGATGATCTGGAAGATATATAAGCGATTTCTTGAACGCCTAGGGTATTTCATCTGCATTGCATTGCACACTGTAAGGTTGCTTAAATTGCTAATGACTTGGAGAAAAGTTTAATGAAGATTTCATTTGCATTGCATTGCACACTGTTTGTTTGAAAATGCTCATTGTTCGAAACCTTCCTTATTTTTGGAGTGGACCTCAATGAAATCCCTCTATAATCACATTATAATTTTTGGCCTAAATCAGAACATGGAATTCATACAGTTGTATATGCATTGGCTGGCTGCACAAAATCGACGTGAATTGTGAGATTTTCGTTCGTTCGGGTTGTTTGAATAATTTCAGGTTGCACAAAGAGCTGTGGGCCCAAAAGTTAACAATACTTGGTTTGCTTAATTTTCTTTGATGTCTATGAAGGGACTAGTTAAAGTATTGGAAAGTAGTCATGTTTTTTGGTTGTGTCTTGGAGTTTGGAAAGCCATCAGCTTGATTTATTTCATGCATCTCTGATTCTCTTAAAAAGTTAAATTATCCTTAAGATATTATTACATATTTCTTCCACGAAGAAAATAGGTAACCTTACTTTTCAGAGTACAAGCTATGTTGAAGTCTACCAAAGGAAGTCCGAAAGCAATACCCAGGGTGCATCATCCACAAGGAAAAGGAAAGCTGACCCAATTCCTGCCTCAAATTTGTCTGAACCTAGCAGTTCCCCTCGGGTAAAATAGCCATCCAGATGTAATTAGCAAATTCTTCAGCCTGCCACATGGACTTCAGCTGCCACCACCATATGTCATTGCCTACTAAATGTGTCCTGTTAGGTTGACACGTTGATGTTAAAAAAATTATGAACTTCGTTTCTAATTTTTTTGATCTAAATAAAGCAAGAATTAAGTTCTGTAAGTTCTTTGCTCCCCTAGCTTACGGTATTAGAAGTGTGTAAGTGCGCCTGTCAATTTTACATATCTGAAAATTTATTAAACGTGTGTAAGTGCGCCTGTCAATGCTATGAGTTTTACCTTTCTCCCTCATTTTTTCATAAAGTCAAAGAGACATATTATGTCTTCAATAACTTTGAGTTTTAAAGCAGCTAGTGTTTTTATTGATTTCTGCACTGCTTTGCCTGATATATTCCTTATCCGATGTTATTTGATGATACAAATCTTTAATGGGTGCTTCCATTTCCCTACTGTAAAATTTTTAGAAATTGATTGCTTCTGAAATGTAAAAAGCTGTGGCCTACATGGTGTCAGGACATCAATCA
>CAIGRQ010225878.1:0-14494 GCA_903798375.1 Fraxinus sp. D2006-0159 | reverse complement strand
AAAATGCAAAAAAAATGAAACGTAGGGATGTTTTGTGCTAATAAACCAAATTATATTTACCCTTTGGAAATTTGAAGTCATTCACTGACACGTCACACACACACAAACACCAAAATAATAGTGTGTTTGGTGCATAATAAAATGAGATAATGCATTTTTTTGAAATGATGTGATGAGAAATATGTGGTTAAAAAAAAGGAAAAATTATTGATGTGATGAAAAATATTATTTTATTGAAGAATATGTGGTTGAAAATGAGTAAAAGAATGAGAATGAAAAAAATCAAATAGGAAAACTTTGTTTCTCTTCTTCAGTTCACAACCAAATTCGTAATTGATCATTTTAGAAATAGGAAATACTTATGATTTGGTCCATATCTGTTTTAAACAAATAATTTCATAAAGAAACATAATAACACAATCTTATATGATGGAACATATCATAGAGATATAGAAAGAGATTGAACTCACGAGTAGGTTCCGATGAGAGGACCGAGGAGGAGGGTGGCGCTTATCCAATTCTCAGAGATCTTGTGACTAATCTTGCCACGCAGATCCTTCCAGAGACCCGGCATCATCTTTCGCTGGAAAGGCGATAATGCGTTGTTTCGCATGGAAAGTCGGACCTCGCTAACAATTAAAAGAGGGTTCAGACGATTGTATAAGGAACAGACCACTTGAAACAAAGTTTCAAAAATGGGTGCTTTATTGATGAAGATTTACAATCGGTGATAAGCAAAATGCCTCAAAGGGGCACAAGCACACAAAACAGTTGAAAGTTAAATGCGATAAAAGTAAACGAAATGGAAATTACATATTCTATGTTCGGGAGTGTTTAATTAGAGGTCCTTTCTTCTATGCCTTCTCTTCTCTTTTATACTATTCTGACAGTTGTTGTCGTGGAACTGTCTGAAACCGCTTGTCGTCATGTAACTACCCACGTTCTTCTTCATGGATGCATTGTCATGGAACATCCTTTTTAACTGATGTCATTACTTCCACTATTTAACCGCTTGTAACTGAGATTTTTAGATAATGGGACTTGACGAGATTTTTCATTAACTGTCTCAATAACCATTGCTCACAATAACAATTCGCCCTGGTCTTGGACGTCTCGCAACCTTGGGCGATGATGGCATCGTCGCCCTGAATAATAATAAAGTATCATAATTACCCAGAGCTTGGGCGTTTAGTAGGCTTGGGCAATGATGTGCCTTTGCTACATTACTCCATCTTGGGCCTTTTATATGGTCTCTTTTAGGTCTATCTTTCAAACTTCTTAATTGGGCTTCATTCCTTGGGCTATTTAATTGAGCTATATTTTTATGTGTCAACAATTACCCTCCAATATGACAAAATTAATATCGATTATTAATCTTATGCCATATTCATTCTTTGTATCTTCCCACAATACTTAAACTCCTAAGAAAAGGGAAGAGTCCTAGTTATAATTGTTTATTTGGGGGTGTCCTTATGCATTCCAATAAGTGGAATATAACGCCATTATTATAAACCCAGGACATGCAACTTCTTTGCGCTATTACACCCACATCCCGCATTGTTGTGTCTTTGTGAGATTACTGCTCATCTTCTTGCTTCTTCCTTCAAGCACTTGCGTTCTAATATCTTTTAGAGACTTGTGATAAATGGCAACACCAGGGAGTTCTTTGAACTTCGAATATTATCAAGAAACTTCTTACCAAACCCTACATATCTCCAGTTTTCCTATCATCGGCAAACTCTGAACACAATGAGTTTGATGCTGATTCTGTGGGGCAAGCTGCAATGGGCCAGTTGTTTCCTTGCACTCAAGACCTTCCATTTTTGAACCCTTTCCCATTAAAGCCAATCCAGGAGAAAGATATTCGTACTTGGCCAAAATCTGACGCTACTTTTCATTTTTGGCATGCACGTATGATAAAGGATGACCTCACTAAAGCAATCTTTGATCGCACTAAAATTTTTGATTTAATAGAAATCGCGCTTCATCCTCCAACTTTTGATTCCGTGCTTTTTCCAATCGCTCTAAATTTCTGGTTTCCTGAATATAATACTTTCATTTTCCCTCTTAGCCCAATGTCCATTACTTTAAGAGATGTTGGGGCTTTAGTTAACCTTCCACCTCTGGGCGATACCATCTTTCCCAACATCATGGTCACCGATGCTGCCCCAAAGTTTGACAAAAAACTTCCTGACTCTTATTCTGGCATGCAAGAAATTTACAAAAATACTACCACTGAACCCACTCATGCTGAGTGTGTAGCCTTCCTTCATGTTTAGCTATGTAAATATATCTTGTGCGTGCCCAACATGAAGCCTTCCATGTCTTACTTACCCATAGCACATGAGTTAGCACGTGGTAGGTCTTTGAATCTTTGTTCGCTTTTCCTAGCTGCCTTTTATAGGGGTATGGCTTCTCTTTAATCTCAGCTGCGAAATGGTGCATCTCCTACTGGTAGTGGGCCTCTTTAGTTTGCCCAATTGTGGTTGAGAGCATATTTTCCACAACTTGGTATCCTCCAAACTCCCCCAAGACCAGTTAGCTGCTATGGGATGTTTGTCAATCAATTGAGCCCCGTGAGAATGTCCAGTAGGGAGGTTTTCACATTCTTTTAACTGCTTTAGTAACTGTCGCTTGAAATAACAATGTGTCCGAATTCTAGGTGTTCCATAAGCTTGGCCGACAATAACACTATCGCCCTGAGTATTAATAAAATGTTGTACTCACCCAGAGCTTGGGCGTCTTATAGACTTTGGCGATGATGGGCCTCCATCGTACAACTTTATCTTGGGCCTTTCACATGGTTCTCCTTAGGCCTATCTTTCGAATCTCCTATTTGGGGCTTCACTTCTTGGGCCATTTAATTGGGCCACATTTTTATGCGTCAACACTGATTAATTTCAATATTTGTTTTTTATTGTTGAGTTACTTATTTCATATGTATTTATTATTGTATTGAATGATTTGTGCAATCTTTAATAGAATATTGTGCATAGAATACACTAGGTTTATGAGCTATTTTCACAAAAAATCAATGTTATTGATTGGATATTAATCGACATAGAGCTATGCAATTGACTATGATTGATTTCGCTCGAGAGAATTAATTAGACAAAATAAGGAAATTGAGTCTAACATACTAGATGAGTAATTTGTTAATATATGCGTAGAGAAATTAATTAGGAGACAGTTGATTGAAAATCCCAACTACTTTATCTTCCCAATTTTCTTTAATTTTTGGATTTGTTATTTTGTAGAGTCTTTAATATTTTATTATTTTCAAAATAAAAATTTTAATGTGTGTCTTATTGTTAGAATAAAATTAATTATTGTGATTCTTACCAAACACATCATCGCTGAGAAACTTAAGTCCCATAACACTAACGTGAACTAACCTATTGTGTCACTTCTGTATGTGATCAGTGTCGATGGTAGTGGAATTTAAATCACCTATCACTTCAGGATGCCTGATGTAAATGTCACTGTTCCATATAGCTTTAAAGACTCTAAGTGCTCCTTTAAACATTTTTAACACTTCATCACCAAGGGCACAAACAAAACCTATGCGCTCTAACTCCCCCACAAAAATTAGATTTCTACTCATATGTGGAATATACCCAACTTCTTTTAGTGTCTGCACAAAACCACTATCAAATCTAATAGTCACACTATCCATGTTAATGATCTTATAAGCGACCCCACCACATGCAGCTACATGTCCATGATCACATTCGTGCAAATTATCAAACCATATTTTATTTGATGTAACATTAAAATAAGCATTGGAGTCAAGAATCCACTCATGCGTATGGGAGTTCATAGACAAGTTAATTTTAGCTGGTTTAGTATATAAGAGAATGTAAAGCTCACCGAGTTCATCTCTCTTGGACAACAACATTTGCCTCCACTGGGTTCACCACTCTTCTAATCTCTCAATTTTTTTTCTCTTTATGGCACTCGTTAATGAAATGTCCTAGTTTTCCACAACCATAACATTTCCTTCCCTTAGCCTTCCCCTATGACATAGATCCACATCTCCCATTTTTTTGTCACCACTGCTTTTCCTCTCTCTATCCTGAAATTGAGTTCTAACCATCATTTGGTGAATCCCTCCTATTTTCTCTCGTTTCTTTCGACTTTCGTTTCCCTCTCCTTATCTTTTAAGGAATCAATGACTATTTTGGATGTAAGGGTCTCTCTCCATATTTGATTGCATTCTTGACTTCCCTATACTTATCAAGAATGAGATTCAAAAGAATAATTGTTTTATATTCATCAGAAACATGTTTATACAATCAGTAATATCTTAAACAAATTTATTGAAAACGTCAAGATTGTAATCTAAAGCGCTTGAGGCATCAATTTTGAAATTAGAAAAACTTCAAAGAAAAGTTTGTTGGGCATGGATTGAGTCAAATAAAGCTCCTCAAGCCTTTTCCAAAGTTTTTCGACATTATCATGTTTGCCAACTTTTTTGCAAAACAGAATCACACAAGTGCAAGTTAAACCTATAAACAAGTTCATAAAACTCATTTTTTTTATCCTCAATTATAGTTGTAGCAAAAGAATTGTCAATAACTTTTGAAGTATTTGTTGTATTAAAATTCATTTCATCTTTTGTTGTTAAATAGAAAAATCACCTTTACTGTTGATGCACCCAAATCAAAATGGTGTACAGACATGTTAACAAATAAGATATGTAGTATATAAGCAACCTTCACAGAGACAACCACACAAAGAATGTCCATTAGGTCGCGGTTATACATCGGTATGAATTCTCAGGAATTTTGTGAGATTTGAACATTAGTCTATAGGGAATAATCGAGCTGATAAAGTCAAATGTAACAATTCTAAACTTAAATAGCTCAACAACAATATGAAAATTAAACAACGATCAATACAGTCACAAAAACGATAATACACAATTTAGGAAAATAGTCCAAAAATACTAGCACCGGGCAAGGCTGCAATCCTAATTGGTCACCCCCACATGATGAACTGCTATTGCACTAATTTAAAGAGTTTCAGCCAATTTACTAGAACGGATTTGTCTGTGGTCCGTAATAATGAGAGATGTGAATTTTTATTTTAAGGATTCAAGTCCTTATGTAAAATTAGCAGACATGCGCCTCAATTACACACCAATTTTCAGTCGATAGGATCGAAAATCAGCAACCAATCAAGCCACTGGAGGCTCTGATACCAGTTTGAGGAGTTAAATACAGCCTTCAATTGATCAAACAAATACAAAGTCCCAAGCCAATTAACAACAATGGAATCAAAATGCTATGAATGAATATAAGCACTTTCCTTTCGATTTCACAAAGATTGGCACAAAAAACGTGGATTGGACAGGGCTCAAATCAATAACCCAAAACACACAAGGTAGCTCCACTAGAAGGGTCTACGAATCTCAAAGCTCTGGGGGAAAACAGCTACTGAATCACACAAAGACCGCCAAACACAGAGGCGACGAAAGGCAGCATCGAAGGGAAAAATCGAACAACAAGAGGTTGAAATCGGTAGCCATGTCGCCAGCCAAAATGTTGGCAAGGAGAGAAGAAAGTGGTTCACAAAGGAACCAACAATCAGCAACAAGGAGACCAAAGCCAAAAATGAAGGCGCCTCTTGATTTCTCTCAAGGGGCTAAATGTTTCCAACCGTGTGTAGTGTCATGTTCATATCAAAAAGGGAAGGGGGGGCAACATTTGTAGTAGCAACTTAGGTCAATTAAGTGAATCGGGCTCTGAATGTAATACTCGGTTCAACTTCTTTTGTGGGCGGCCAGTTGTGTATTTTAGGTTGACTATTAATTATAGTATCAATAATAGGTTTCAAACAAACCATATGATTTTAATTTGATCCAATGAGTCATCACCGTCTCGGGTTTATTAACATGTGCAATTGCAGAAAATTATATAGTGTCATTGCACCACACAATTTTTGGCAGACATGAATTTTCCTTCTTTGATTAGGAGACTTTTTTTTATTTTTTGGAAACTAATTGGAACACAGATTTTGACCTAAATTTTGGCTCTATTTATCAACACATTTATCCAACAATCAAGAATCAAGATGGCTCTTATAACACAAAATACATAATTTTATTCAAAGGAGAGAGCCAAATATCATTCTTTATATAGGAATCAGAGGCAAGATACAAGAAAATCACATTTTTTGAATTATTTCTTGATTTTTGGGCAAAGAACAAGAGTGTACAACTGGAGATTGGTCGAGGAAGTTTAAAGAAATTCAAGAATTCATGGCTTTTCCTCTTTTATTTCATATAACTCAAATTCAGGTATTGTCTCGTTGGTGGTTGGTCCAACATGATTTCTTGTAATTTTGTAATTCTTGACTAAAGTTTTTGTCATTAGGAATAGATGAACCCTTTATAGTTTTAATATTAATTTGAAGACTTTGATGTTAGATTTTTTTATTTATTTATTTTTTTTTATCTTAGATGATTGTTATAGTATTTAATGGTTTTCAATTAATTGATCATTAATTGGAGTGGTGTGTGATTTTTATTATATTCGTGAGAAATAATAAGTAATATAGCACATTTTAATGATTGTTGTAAGGTTCGATAAGAGAAAAAAAATAATTGTTGTATCTTACATGATTTCAATAGGTATTCTAGTGATTGTAATGCATTTTCCATCTTCGCATCTTTAATAGAGATATAGGAGGATGTGAGGATATATTAATTCTACTCAAAAAGATTGTTAAACAAAATAGGAACATTGATTAACAAATATTGACATGGTCTTGAGTTGCATTAATAAAATGGATTAATAAAGTGGGATTCGAAGTCTTAGTGCATGTTCTAATCGGTTTTACAAATGCTTCGTAGTAGCTTATTAGTTTAGTTAGATAATTAATTATAAAATCACAATCCACAAATTGTCTATTTGATTAGAGCTAATATTGATTAGAACTAGATTGTGTACATGTCTTTGTGGATACGATATCTTATCCAAACTTTATTACTCCACTACAGTATCGTGGACTTGGGAGATTTCTTCGATTATAGCCTCATCCAACTACTCAAAAATTCAACTCGGTCATGTCAGATGTTGTATCCTCGGCATCAATAGGTCCGCGATCCCAAATATTGGGGGATAAAGTGATAATTGACTCACAATCAATATAAGATTACATCAATCACTTCTTACGTGACTTCATATGGTAGAATCGTCGTTCGCACAAGGCTTGAGGGTCGAAATCCACCTCTTCGAACATGGAGGCCATGGTTATGCATTACAACATCGAGGTTTTAGAAATAGCTACGAAGAAGGAAAGAGACAACCTTGTACCAAGTTATTTCACCTTGAAGGCATTTTTGAAAGAGGTGTTGAACATTGGCGGACCCAGGGGGTCCTGGGGGCACGTGCCCCACCCAACTTTTGAATTATTTTTTTAAAAAAATAAAATCATGTTTGGTATCGATTGAAATCTAAATTTTAATTTAAATCAAAGTTAACAATTAATTTTAATAACATATTTCATGAAATCCGTAATTGTTTAACTTTTTATCAAAATTTACTAAAAGTTTGATTTTAATCTCCACCAAACAGGGGCAAAATCAAAATAAATTTAAATTTCAATAATATGCTAATTTTAAAAATTATGCGACGATCGTACGCTAATCAAATTTACAAATTGTTTATGTTATCTTGAAACTTATTTCGAAAACTACATTATGGATATATTGAATAGTCCAAACAGATATCGAAAATAGTTAAGAATACGTTAAACGTGAATTTTAAAGAAAGAAGTCTAACTCGCATTTTTTTTTTTAAAAAAAAGCTCAATTATTTCATTAATATTTATTATTTTTGTGATACAAATTTCTTAATGTAATTTTCATCATTTTATTAGAAAATCTTATATCGAATATGACGTCAAAAATTTTCGAAATTTTACATCTAAAAAAGTTATATTTCATGTAAATTGTTTAATACAAAATTGCATGGGGCATATTTTTTTTGGACGTAAATTTTTTATTGTAAAATTTCTCTCAACTTCTTTGCAAATTCAATTGTATCTCCCTAACTTTAAAGTCTGCGTCCCCACGACGTTGAATATGTCTCCAATGCCTAGGAAAGAAATGGCTAACCATGCGGTGGGAGGCTCCTTTATCTCCTAGGAAGATGGGGTATAGCCTCGGAAAAGTCCTTATGTAGGGTCTTTGTTAATTGGCAGCCATGTGGCTTGGCACGTATGCAGAGGCATAACAGTCTAGAATCGATTAATTTCGTATAGGTTCCTTGCGCTTATGGTGTTAAAATGGATGTCTTTCTAATTCTACTTTTTATGTCTACATTTTTACTTCAACTAGTTTCTCTATATAATGATTTTTATTTTATTTTTAAAGTTTCATCATAAAAAGTTTCTCTCAGTTTTATATTCTCCTCTTTTGTTATGAGTGATTTTCTTCTTATTTTACTCAACCATGTAATTTTTGTTTATTTTTATTCTTTGCACAAAACATTTCAAAACTTGTACACAATATACGGTAACAAAATAGATTCAATGGAACTAATATCACAATCACAGTTATTGGTTAGAACTAATATTTGACTAGTTTAACAATACGGTCTATACTCTCCTCTATTTATTGTATTCCATTAGGAAAAATTGTAAGTGGATACACGTATTCAATTTCTAAAGTAATTTCTTATACATAGTTCCTTGTGTGAAAAATTTAAATCTTAGTGAATCGAGCTAAATACCAATTTTTAGAGTTTGAATGCCATTCTAATTTGGGTTGTGCTACAGGTACAAAATGAGTTACAAAAGGATGTCCAAAATTACCAAATGGCGGCCCCCTATTGGAGGCGCCTGTGGGGCCAAGCGCCCCCCCAATAGGGGGCCGTCATTTGACAATTTTGAACACTATTTTTTTACCTTATTTTGTATATCAAGAATTATCCTTCTAATTTTACTGTGTATACATTTTTACTTTTTCCAAGTCAACCACTATAAACCAGCTAGTCTGCATGACCATTAGAGCCATGTTATGTATACATAGATGTACACCTAGATATTGACATAACGTGAGTAAGATGGGGCCCATGCTACAGAATTGTGTGCCTCACCCCACTCGCATTGTGTGAACCACTTGTGTACACATAGATTAATCTTTGTCGAAATATTTGGCCAAGAACATACACGTAAAAAATTATAACTTTACTTTTTGTGTTATTTTTAAATATTGGTTTACGTTGTGATTTTTAAACACTTTACATGTTCAATTAAATGACATTTAAATAAATTTATAATTTAATCTCATGTAATTACCATCTAAATTGGTGTTTAATATCAGCGGTGATGAATAACATTACTCAAATTTAAAATATTCAAGAAAAAAAATCAGTATTTTTCAATTGAGCTCCCTGTTTGTCCGTGTTTGTGTAAATTGCCCTTGACAAAATTGCCTTAAAAAAATTAAACAAAAATTCTGAAATATTTTCTTATATAAAATATAGAGATCTATTTGATCTTTATTTGGAAAACATAAATTTACGTTAATATTTGAAGTTGCTACAGTAAAACGTGCGCTTATTGTATAGTTTCAAATTGACATACATGTTGCTTTATATATATATATATACATACACACACTCCAGGCGCTCCCCAATAAAGGGCCGCCACTTGTCGATTCGATAAAAAATTAGGTAAATTATTAGGTACATATAGAATTTTCCATTGCGTTATATATATATTAGTTTTGCACGGGCCGCGACTAATCGTGGGCCCACTCACAAAATCCAATTTGATTCATCCTGAGGAACAGGATCAGTCCAGTTCAGGTGTTGGAACTTTTTTCAAGCGATTTAGTAGTGGCAAGTCCGGTTTGATACTTCTAACTTTAAACAGGGTATTATTGTACTTGATGTTGTGACTTTATAAGTATTATAATGGACATTGGGTTTGAAATTGGTTTGTCAAAGTACATTTTTATGAATTTTGACCTATTATTTAAGCAGGACTTTTTGGTTTAATGAGTTTGAAAGTCGAATGTGCTCAACTCAATATATCGTAGTTTATTTAGTTGTTCGAAATCAATATTTGGTGAACGACAAATTAAGGTCTAAAGCAAACCACTTATATATGGACAGACATGCCTCTCTAGACAAGAGATAATTTCAATAGTCATGTCTTTCCCGACATGATTATTATCTAATTATAATTTTGAAAGTATGGGGGTGTGAAAAAAAAAATTCCGTTAAAATAAGAAATTCCGTTAGTTTTTCCGTTAAATCAAGATATTCCGTTAAACCAAGAAATTCCGTTAGATAGGCACTTTTTATATATAGAAAAATATATATTAGTTTTGCACGGGCCGCGACTAATCGTGGGCCCACTCACAAAATCCAATTTGATCAGTCCTGAGGAATAGGATCAGTCCAATTCAGGTGTTGGGACTTTTTTCAAGCGATTTAGTAGTAGCTAGCCCGGTTTGATACTTCCAACTTTAAACAGGGTATTATTGTACTTGATGTTGTGGCTTTTTAAGTATTATAATGGACATTGGGTTTGAAATTGGTTTGTAAAAGTTCATTTTTATGAATTTTGACCTATTATTTAAGCAGGACTTTTTGGTTTAATGAGTTCGAAAGTCGAATGTGCTCAACTCCATGAGTAGATTATCGTAGTTTATTTAGTTGTTCGAAATCAATATTTGGTGAACGACAAATTAAGGTCTAAAGCAAACCACTTATATATGGAAATTGTTGGCAATTGAAATTAGTATATAGTGAAATATTGAGTTAGTACATGATGAAATTGTTCAAAAACTATTTGACCAAAAAGTCATTTCTAAATAGTAGAAACTCGTTTTTCATACACGTCCTTTTTGGACAGACATGCCTCTCTAGACAAGAGATAACTTCAATAGTCATGTCTTTCCCGACAGTTATGCCCCGTATGATTGCACATTTAATTAATTATCACTCCACTTTGGATCACATACCCGTGCACTTTTGCATACATCATTATAGATTTATAGTCCTAAAATTATTCCACATTCATTAGTCAGTATGCTGGTCTCGAAATTTGTAGTTTTGTTATCACAAGACGTTAATGGTTGTAGATCAGGAGACTTGTGTCAAAAAATCGTAAGTAACATTGTGAGGAAACTTCGTTTTAGAGAGAAAAATTCTAATTCTTGCCTCAATTGTATATAATTCTTCATTTTTTTACATTTATGTAAGTTGTCATTTTGCATGCACGTATTTAAGTTATCAAAAACATAAAATTACTACATTTACCAATGGATTGACTAGTGAGGCTTTAGGTAATAGGATAACTATGAAGCCATAGAATAGTGTGGTAATTTTTTTTAGTTTTCTTTTTCAAGGACTTGGATGATAAATTGAAATGCCTGTCGAATAAGAGAAAAGATTTGATAGGACAATCCTACATACACAAGTGATACATTCATCCATTCATTTCACAATATCTAGGAGCTCGAGCCATTTACAATGCAACGCATCTATATCACACACCCATTTGGTCTCTCTCTCTCTCTCTCTCTCTCATTTTAAATGGTTTGAGATCCTAAATATCATGATTTGAATGAATAATTCTACTATTATGCAGATAAGACTGTCCTATTGAAAAAAAAATTCTCCTAAAACTAGGTTTAAGCCAAACACAATACTTTAACATCTTCTCTTTTCAATTGTTCTTTGCCGATCAATGGGCTTGAGTTAAAGGTTAAGAGATCTTTAGTGCATTTTTCAATGCTTATAATAGTTTATAAAAATATCAAAATTTATTTTTATTCACGCATTTCATATGATTCACAATTTTTGTCTAGTTATTAACGATGCATTCTTAAAAACCTACTACTTATAAATAACTAGTAGTAAGCATGTGCATTGCACACCTTATGTATTAGATGAATGATATGTGTAATGTTTTTAAAATATTAATAATGTTTTTTAAAGTGATTGAAGGAAAAATTAAAATTGTAAAAAATATATATAATTTTTTATGAAATTATATATATAATGTGAAAATATTGAATAATTTTAAATATAATGTTATGATTATAATAACACTTTTTGTGCATAATAGTAGCTGTCAACATCTTACAACTTTTCTTCTTTTTATTTCTACTTTTATCAAGACTTTTATCGTTTGCATTGAAATTCTACGAAAAAATGTAACATATAGTTGCCCATGAGAGAATACAAGTTTAGGAATGTATATTTCAATAGTAGACATTATTTGTCATTGAGCCTTATTAATGATCATTGCAAAGCATAGACGTGTTGGAAGCTAATTCCTCTTGATTTTGAATGGATATCTTTCATCATTTGCTAGAGTTAATGGGATGCGTGAAATGGAAAATTGTTTTTCAGCATACTGTTCAACGATTATTTCTGCATAGATAATATGTTTTTGAAATCACGACAAATTATTGCAAAGACCATTGGGTGGGTCAAAATTCCTCCAGCATCTATTTCATTTCAAGATTAACTTATATGATGAGATGCCATCTAACAACAATGTATTTAAGAACTCTTCTTGATAAAATTGATCTGTATCATCTATAGATTCGTCAAAACTAACAAAGTATTCACTTTCTCCAAGATTAACCTAATTAGTTTGCCATTGATGTAATCAATATACTCATTTTTTTGTTGAAAGAATTTCACATTGTGTCATTTAATCAGAAGAAGTTGTATTTTTTGTTAAACCTAAGAACATTGCATTGATTAAGTGTAATCCGAAGTTTCAACATTGTCACATGCTATAATTATCTCCTTTGGCAAGTTGATGAAGTCATCCTCTATATAAGCTTATATTCCATTATCAATTTGGATCAAGTATTGTGCAAATTGATTATCATTTTGAGTATGCATGTTTTGATTTAATTGCAGCTTTTCCATTTTTTCCAAAGATATGATTTAACCAAACTTCGATTAATTGTTTTTTGTGTTATTGCTCTGGGAAAATGGGTAATATTTGGCAAAAAATTTCTCAAAATACAAAGGCCGTTCTACCAAATAGTTCTAAATTGTTCAAAATATCTCTTCAAGTTCTATCAACGATTTTTATTGTGTTTTTGTTGACCATTGGCACTTCATCCCATATTATAAACAAACTATTGCGAGCTCTTAGCTTTTTTTTTTTTTTTTTTAATTAATGTGGGTTTTAGTAAGAAAGGAATTTAAATTGACTATTTTTACGATAATCACTAAGTGGATGTTAAAAAAAATGAAAGAAAACTTAATGCATGAATTAATGTTAACAATATGCACTAATGACGTGAATGTTAAAAATAAATTTCAGTGCCAAGTGAACGTATTAATGCAACCTTTCAATTTTTATTTTTTTTTAAAATTAATGAAATAAACCATAAATTTCAATACTTAAAGACAAATGAACAATATAATATTCTTCAAAAACATGTTCTATGAGTTCCTTAAACAACACCTGTTTTTTCAATTTCATGTTGAATAAATTGAAATAATGTTGTCAATAACAATATCCATTTTTCAACATTTTGAAGTAATGCTATTAATCAAATTAAAATAATTTTTTTTAATATCAAAAGGGGAATTTAAGGCCATCATTTGATTTTCTTAAAAAACACACATTTTTCAATTTCATGTAGAATAAATTGAAGTAATGCTATTAATAACTACATCCGTTTTTCAATTTCATTTTGAATTAATGATCTTAATCAAGTTAAAAGAATTTATTTTTCTTAGTCTCAAAAGGATAATTCAAGGCCCTCATTTGAGTTCCTTAAACAACACACTTTTCAATTTCACGTTGAATAAATAAAATGGAATTTATATTTTAATCTCAAAATGGAAATTTAAGGCCATCCTTTGAGTTCCATAGACAACGCCTTTTTTTTCAATTTTATGTTGAATAAATGTTGTTAATAAGAATTAATGTAATAGTAAAAAGATTAATTTATGAAATTATTGACAAATGAAAAAGATAAGGGATTTTTAATTTAGTGTTGAATAAATTGAATTAATGTTATTAATTAATTATTCACAAATTAAAATTAAATAAGTTTATATTAGGCATATATCTAAATATTTTAATTGAATTAATGATGTTAATAAAAATTAATGTAATGTCAAAAAGATTAATTTAGGAAATTATTGACAAATGAAAAAGAAATGGGATTTTTAAAATTTCATGCTGAATAAATTGAATTAATATTATTAATTAATTATTAACAAAATTAAAATTAAATGATGGTATATT
This sequence comes from Fraxinus sp. D2006-0159, assembly GCA_903798375.1. Taxonomy (NCBI): domain Eukaryota; kingdom Viridiplantae; phylum Streptophyta; class Magnoliopsida; order Lamiales; family Oleaceae; genus Fraxinus; species Fraxinus sp. D2006-0159. The sequence goes on along the minus strand of CAIGRQ010225878.1, from coordinate 247 downwards.
GGGCAGATAACTAAGTATGTCAATAAAATTAAATGAGGATATATTGGGAATATAACTAATATCTTAGGGTAAAATTGGTATTCAAAAATTTCTCATCAATTCTTCATTTTAATATATCGTAGATAATTCCCTCCCTCTCACAAAGATAAGTTTGCTTCCATTTTGATACAGATTAAAAAAATATAATTAATATAGTTGAAAATATAAATTATTCTTATATTTTTCTAATATACATCTACATTAAATA
>CAIGRQ010225877.1:0-27699 GCA_903798375.1 Fraxinus sp. D2006-0159 | reverse complement strand
CGGGCTGCCTAACTTTTTGTGTTTTCTTTCTGAGTTAAAGTGATAGTACTCTCCCCGTGTATTACGCTTATTAATAAAATTTGATTACCTTTCAAAAAAAAAAAAATGTTCAGAAAATAAAGCTTTGTCAAGCTCAAGGGCCAAAGAATTTAAGTAAAAGAGATTTCATTTTGTATAGAAAAGAGAGGAATGGTTAGCAAACTTAACAAATTAAAAAGAAACTAGGCATAACTTACATGTAAAGACATGCTATGAAGTGCTCAAACTGCCACAGCCCTAAGTCCTGCATAACTTACTCTATTTCTGTCTTTCTACTTCTATCCTTGTTTGTGTACATGTGAGTTATGTTTTATCTGTTTAAGTTTGGTAACCATTCATCTTTTTCCCATGTTATATTTCTAGTGGGTATTTTGGAAGTTCTAGATCTTTTTTATGATTACCTTTCAAAAAAAAAATGTTCAGAAAATAAAGCTTTGTCAAGCTCAAGGGCCAAAGAATTTAAGTAAAAGAGATTTCATTTTGTATAGAGAAGAGAGGAATGGTTAGCAAACTTAACAAATTAAAAAGAAACTAGGCATAACTTACATGTAAAGACATGCTATGAAGTGCTCAAACTGCCACAGCCCTAAGTCCTGCATAACTTACTCTATTTCTGTCTATCTACATCTATCCTTGTTTGTGTACATGTGAGTTATGTTTTATCTGTTTAAGTTTGGTAACCATTCATCTTTTTCCCATGTTATATTTCTAGTGGGTGAAAACCTTCAAGATCTAGAAAAAATTTCTTGAATGGTTTATTCTTGTCCCTTTGGCTGGTCATAAGTATATCAGACGGATATTAACATATGGCTGAAATGCATTTTCCCGCATTACCGTTGTGATACATTCTTCAAGTGCCTGTGCTAAACAAGATTTATATAGGAACCCTGATCTCTCATTCAGCTGTATCTGTGGCTATGTGACATTCATATCAATGAATAAACTTTTATCTCCTGTTTATTCTAATCTTCTCTCCAGGAAATTTGGTGATGTCCTTACATTTTGTTAAAATCATAGCTGATATAGATTCACCCTAATGTAGCTCAACTGAATTGAGTTTGTCTCACTGCAGGAGATTACTACATGAACCCTGTATCATGTGTATCTGTATATTGGGCTACGTGATGTTCATACCAACGAGTTGAACTCATAGCTTGTGTTTATTCCGATTCTTCTCTCCAGGAATTAATACGACGTCCTTTGCATTTTGTGGAAACTGTAGATAGTGTAAACATGAGATTTAACTTTTAAGTTATCCACATCATATGCTCACATTAATTTAGAGCTTGTTTGGTTCGGATTAAAATTGAAAAACTAGCCGTTATTGTTGACTTTTATTAGACGGGTGGGAACTAATAACGGCCATATTTTCAATTTTAATTGGATTTTAATTGTTACCAAACATGCTCTTAAAGTCAAGCTGGTCCTGTAATTTGTAAAGCAAAAATGAATAATTTTTTTTTATGCAAATACAGCTTAGCATTTTAATTTTGAGTCTGTGTTCAGCTTCTCTAATTCGGTATCAGCTGATCAAAACTTGGTTTGGCTTGTTCAGCTTAGTTCAGCATTGCAAAGGGCTTTTAGAGAGTCCTGCCAAAATGCCTGTTCGCCTACGTAATTATGCTATTATGGCCTATTTTCTTTGCTTAAAGTGCTTTCAATGTGATGATAACATGGAATTAAGCATTGTGTTTGAAGGAGGTTGCATTTCTATTAAAATATTTCTTTTTCTTATTGGGGTGGGGTAGGGTGGGGGAAGAGCCTCATGCTTTGTGCATATTTTATTGTCCTTGGAATACCACTGCTGACATGCATTCATTTGTCCAAGGTTTGAGAACCATTTTTGTTGACTTTTATTTATTTATTTCTTTAAGGTTAAAATACCTCTTTACTCTGCTTGGGATACCTAACAAGAGAAACGATTATCCAATGTGGTGCTTTTCATCACATAAGTTAATTGGATAAAAAAAATATAATCATACTGTTCATTGAACTATGTGGTGCTATTTAATATACCCAGCCTTGATACATTGTGCGTGTTGTGAATTTTATGTTATCTATTGAAGTTGTTCTTAACAGATTGTTGGGTTACCTAGGTGGATCGGGGAGTTACTCTCAGTGAAGCTCTTCTTAGTCATGACGAGTGGCTTGAAAAGAAGGGAATAAAAAACACTAACTTTGCTGTGGTTACATGGTCCAACTGGGATTGTCAGGTGATGTTAGAATCAGAATGCCAGTACAAAAAACTTAAAAAGCCTCCCTATTTCAATCGGTACATTTCTACTTCTTAACTTCGATGTCTCTAATAATTAACCTTGATTTTACATTAAAATTATCTTAATGTCAGTCCCTGACTTGATTTGCTTATTTCACCAGATGGATCAATTTGAAGGTTCCTTTCCATGAGGTTTTTGGTGGAGTGAGGTGCAATCTAAAAAAGGCAGTCGAGATGGCTGGCTTAGCCTGGCAGGGCCGTGCTCACTGTGGTCTGGATGATGCAAAAAACACAGCCATGCTACTTACTTTGCTTATGCGCAAGGGCATTAAATTCTCAATTACCAACTCCATCATGAGTCAGTCTACTGATGATTCCTTTACAAGGAAGCTACCCCCACAGCATCTTCCATTTGTTTCACCTCAACCTCATAAATTGAGGGATCTGCAATTTCAAGCAACACAGTTCCACCCTTATTGCCATTGTGGAGTGAAAAGTAGCAAAGCGATGGTTCGAAAACCGGGTCCTAAGCAAGGGAGCCTATTCTTTGGATGTGGAAACTGGACTGCTGCTAGAGGTGCTCTTTGCCATTACTTTGAATGGATCTCTCCCTCCTGATTCAATTCAACTACCGTTTAGGATAAACATTGCTACCATTTCTAGAAAAAGTAACTGGAGTCGGTTTCTGCTTCTCTATGGGCAATATGTAGATATTTAGCTCAAGCTTATCATAGTGAATGGATGCTGCTGCCTGTCTATATACATATGGCTCGATGCAGAAAGAGTATTTGACAATACATGAGTAGTTAAAAGAAGTCATCACAGACTTTGTCAATGTGTTTTCTTAAATATGGTGTGAAATAGGGATATCTTTGGACTTTGGGATCTCTTATGTATTTAAAACCAGAAAGACTGAGTTTTAGTTTCTTCATAAGATGGACTGTGTTTATATATTTTCTCGTCTTTCTCCAGTTGCTGCACCTGTCTTTAGGCTTCAAGCTAATATCATAGCTCACCTTGAAAAACAATTTTCCGGTGTCAAAGAGGACGAGGAGGCACCCTATAGCAACCCCGCGCAATGTTGATTTAGGCTACACTTGTATTTCTACAGGCCCAAAGTAGAAAAACAAGAAACACTACAAGTAAATAATTTTGGCAGTAGAAGAAGAGAGATTGCAATTAATCAAGATGAGGAAAGTTTTCATTAATTAGGAATCTAATGGAAGGATCAACAATTTATTTTGTAAAAGATGAGAATTTTATTTTTTTTAATTTTTTTCTCTACTTAATCAACTTATTGAGTTGGTGTGTACACTTGCTCGGCTTGACCCATTGTTTCACGGATCACATGTTTGGCTTTTGAGGTTCAATGCCTCGAGGCCGCCTTCCCCTCATTCTTAGGCGACAAGCCCGAACAAATAGCATACACGCACGCTATGAGTAGGATATTAAGAGAGAATACTTGCATATGATCATATCATTAGTGCACAATTTGGTAAAGTAGGCCTCACGCCTAGCTGTTAGCGTGCTTGCCATACCGAATGGGGAGCTGAGCATTCTCACTGCGTAAAACCAATTGCTGTGATTTTCTCCATTCAGCGGCTGCGTGATGAGTACAAGCCTAGGTTGATCGGAATAGTGAAGGTAAGGAGGATCGTTTGGATAGTCAAACTTGCTCGCCTCAGACTTGGCTGAGTTTTGAGTTTCGTTTGTTTCTGCCATGTGTATTGGCTAGAAGGTGGGTAATTTCTTGGATGTGAGAATGAGAGAAAAAATAAAAGGAGGTTCAGAACCGTGAGTGCTCTGATACCATGAAAATGATGAATGAATTTCTCTGTATTTTCCCTTCTGATTACATTGGAAAATATATACAGCACAATGACTAGTCTAGATCCTAAATTAGTGCATAAATACCATAAACACCTATTTACATTTCTATATAAAAACTAAACAGAAAACAAATCAATGGCATCCCAGATTTTATGCATTGGTTAACTATACATTCTTTAACAGGAACTGAGAATGTACCGGGGCGGAGTTGACAAAGCTGAACTTTAGCATTGAAGAGGAATTTGAAGATTAGGACTTACATTTTGACACTTCATCGTTATCGTTACGTAAAACATTACGTAAATAGTCATGTAGCACAAATTATTCTCAATTTATCAATTTATAAATTTTTTATAGTATCATACTCCAATTATTNTTAGGACTTACATTTTGACACTTCATCGTTATCGTTACGTAAAACATTACGTAAATAGTCATGTAGCACAAATTATTCTCAATTTATCAATTTATAAATTTTTTATAGTATCATACTCCAATTATTAAATCCATCTCTGAGTTTGTCTAAAAATCAGTTCAGACAGTACTTAATAACTAGGTGCCTGCTTCAAAGTAACAGAATTATTTCAGGCACCTAGACACTAAACTACCGTCTAAATTTATTTTTATACAAATCTCAGAGATGGATTTAATAATTGGAGTATGATACTATAAATAACTATGGTGAGAATGCCCCGTTGTAAGAACAATAAGAAACTATTAACATGATCTTGACGTTATTAATAAATATAAGGTTATTTTGTTTTATTGTTTATTAAGGGTAGAATAATCTTTTTTAGTTTTCTTGTTTAGCTTATATATAGTCTCTTTATATTTAGATTAAATCATCTTTTTGTACTAAATTTCATTATGAAGAATTAATGAAATTCTAACTTCCTCTTTTTTATTTTTTTTGGATTGTTTAACAGACGTCTCAATAAGTTTCTATTGGTGGAAAGTTCAAGATTCGGCCATGCATCCCGCTATCCATAACGAGATTGGAGCTAAAACGTGGTTGTTGTTCAGTTCATTGTCACCCTATTAAGAAAGTAATAGTACGAAATCTGAAATAATTTTATGAATATTGAATAAATCTTTTATATCTCTTATTACAATAACAAACAATTGCTTTTGGATGAACAGAGATGACAAGAATAAATAGGGATGGCAAGACTTGGGCGGCTCGGCTATGAAAAAGCTCGAACCGGGCCCGGATCTACCTCGGTTGCACCGAGCCCGATTTTGGGGCGTTGGCTCGAGCTCGGCTCATGTCTGGCTCTTATTAAAAAAAATTAAAAATTAAAATTTCTATGTAAGCTGCCTCATAGCAGGCAGCTACAATTAGTTGCCTGTTGTGCAAGCAGAAATTCTCTCTCTACCTCGCACAGACAGAAATTTCTACCCGTGGCAGAATTTCTGCTTTGCAGGTATCTAATTGTAGTTGCCTGAAATATTTAGCTGTACACTAAAAAAAGAATCGGAGTGGGCTCGGGTCGTCCCGTTAAAGCTCAGACCGAAAGCTCGTGCCGAGCCTAATTTTTTTGGCCAGGCTCGGCTCGGGTCCAAAAAAGTTCAAGTAGAGCTCGAGTTTTTTTTTTTTTCGACTGACTCATTAACATAGCTAAGAATAAAACAATCAAGTCATGCCATATTATTGAAGGGATCAAACATGGTGTACATTAATTTGGCCCACATTATTTGAGATTATAATTTTTGGAATAGTATTTTTTTTAAAAAAATATGATTAAAAAAGAAGATAAATTTTGAATTTACGTGTAATAATATTTTATTGAAGAATGCGCGATTAATAAGAAAAGAAAAAAATAGTTCATAATTTTAATGTTGACCAAATATTGCTTATTTTAAATAAAGAAATTAATTAATATTTTGTAAACAAAGAAAAGAATACGAGAAGGCGGAGAATCCACTCAAAAGCAGCATCAATGTCCAATTGAATTCTTCCATCGGACCCACTTCTGTACGAAATAAATCAAGCAAACACGCCTTGATTATACCACTCGTAAATACGATTTGGCCACATCCAAACCCTTCCCAAAATCTACGGCAATTCACCGCGAGTACTAATCTCACAAACTTTCAAGCGCGTCAAATCCGTACAAAGTGTTCACAGAAAAGGACTCCAGTGAGTCCGCGTTCTGTCGAAGAAAAGACTATTTATAATACGGAAATACTTTTGCATCACTACACAGTGCTGAGCGTTTGCGAGGGTTTTGAATTTGAGTTTGGGAAAATTATACAGCCATGGCGTCATCGCCAACATCGTCGTCTTACTCGTCGTATTCATCGCCGTTCGTTGCATCATCGTCGGCGGAGTCGAACTTCTCCGGCCTTCCGGTGATGGCACTTAGGAACAGAATCGTCGAGAAGATTCTAGAGAATCGAGTTACTCTCATCGTTGGCGAAACCGGTTGCGGTAGTGAACCTCACGCCAACTTTTTTATTTTTCATTTTTTTGACATTGCATTGTTTACTCGCTATATCGTTGTTTGATGTTTATAAGTTACTAATGTTGAAGTTGGAAAGAGCCGCAATTTTCTATCTTTTTCAGTTGGCACTGTGTAGACTTTAGTTCCTTTGATTCCTGATGCTCGATCTTGTTAAGAACAAAATAAAAAATGCTCAACAGTTCTGGGAATGACTTACCTCTTATTAAGCAATCTTGGGCTTATAAATAGCTTTTACAAACTTAACAGAATGAGACAAATTAGCTCACGATTCTCAACGTGATGAGTGCAACTAGAAATCAGGAAACACTACTCAGGTTCCCTAAAGACTAGGACTTATTCAAACAGAATACAAAGACTTTCTCTTCATTCCCTCCCTTAAACTAGTTACCAACTTCAACAAGTGTAATTTAGGAACTTGACAGACTCCCAACTGATGTTGAAACCTCTTAAATGCATTCACTGTGAGGGGCTTTGTCATCACATCTGCCAGCTGATGATGTGTTTCACAATAAACCAATTCAACTGCTCCTTCTCGTGTGAGATCATGAAGAAAATAAAAACGCCCGTCAATGTGCTTGCTTCGACCATGTAACACAGGATTTTTTGACAACTTAATTGTGGAACTGTTATCACAAGTAATTGTTGGACACTTTCTTCGAGCTTCGGCTTCTCAATTATTCTCTTCATCCAAACAGCTTGACTAGCACAAGCAGCTGCGGCCACGAACTCTGCTTCTGTGTTTGAAAGTGTGACTATAGGTTGCTTTTTTGAGGACCAAGCAACAGCTCCAGATCCCAACAAGAAAAGTGAAGACATAACCTGATGTACTTTTCCTGTCTTCAATATCTCCTGCATAGTTGCTATCTGCATATCCAACCAGACCTTCACACCCTCCCTTCTTGTAGAAAACTCCAAGTCCAATAGTTCCTTTCAAGTTTCAAGTACCTCAGTACGCTCTTGGCTGCCATCAGATGCAACTCAGTTGGTTTGGCCATGTAATTGCTAATCAAGCTTACTACAAACATCAAATCAAGCCTTGTAGCTGTTGAGTACATGAGGCATCCCACCATTTGCTTAAATAAAGTCTCATCGACACAAACCCCATTCTCATCTTTAAAAAGCTTATAACCTGGAACAATGGAATTATGAACTGAGTTGCTGTTTTCCATCGTAAACCTCATCAACACATCCAAAGCATACTTCCTCTGACAAATATAGATCCCATTTGACTTCTGCAAAACTTCTATGCCAAGAAAAAACCCCATTCTCCCCAAATCAGTCATGTCAAACTCCCTCAACATGGAATTCTTAAACTTAGCAAATATCAATTCATCATTGCCAGTAAATATTAAATCATCAACGTATAAACTGACAATGAGAATCTTACCTGCCTTATTTGTGTTAATGAATGAAGTATGCTCACTATAACACTTCTCGAGCCCTTCGCTTATGAAATGTGCTTCAATACGACTAAATCAAGCTCGTGGAGCTTGTTTTAGTCCATATAGGGCTTTCTTCAACATGTAAACTTTCTGAGGACTATTCTCCGGCTCATGACCCTTCGACTGCTCCGCATACACTTCTTCATTAAGTTCCCTATGCAAGAAGGCGGATTTGACATCAAGTTGATAGAGAGTCCACCCTTTTTGAGCTACTAGAGCCACAATCATTCTCACTGTGTCCATTTGCACATCTGGCACAAATACTTCTGTGTAGTCTATCCCTTACTGTTGCACATATCCCTTTGCCACCAAACGAGCCTTCAACTTGTCCACTTCTCCATTCTCCTTAAGTTTGGTTTTATAAACCCACTTCACTCCAATCTTCTTTGCACCTTTAGGAAGATCAGTGAGTTCCCATGTGTTGTTCCTCTCTATAGCTTGTATCTCCATGCCCATAGTTGTCCTCCATTTGTCATGCTTCGTTGCCTCCTCAAAAATGCACTGTATATGCAGAAGTAAACAGAGCCAAATTGACATTTGTATCTTCTTCTTCCGACTCCTCTGTAAGTCCTTCCCCAGTTATATAATCTCTCATCCACCCCAGAGGTCCTCTGTTTCTTCCTTCAGAACTAGATGATTCTCCTCCATTTTCACCATTTGAGGACTACCAACCGGTTCAGCGACTTCTTCTTCCTCTTCACTCACTATTCCCTCATTCCCCGCGTTCACTGCCTCATTATCTTCACCGTCCCATTCCAAATCAACCATTATGTGCTCTTCATAATTGCTATCCCAGCTCCAAGACTTATCTTCCTCAAACACTACATCTCTGCTAACTACAATCTTCCTTGCAACTAGATCATAGAGTCTATATGCCTTAGACTCTTCACTTACTCCCAATAACACACAAGCAATGCTCTTTGCATCTAGTTTTTTCCTTCTCACATCAGGAACACGCACATGCGCCACACATCCGAAAACTCTAAAGTACTCAACCGAGGGTCTACTTCCACTCCAAACTTCCTCAGGTATTTGATTCTTCACAACTGATGTAGGACTCTGACTCAAAACATGTATTGTCCAGTTTACCGCGAAAGTCTTCGGAATCCTTCTTTCAGAAAGCATGCATCGAACCATGTTCATCACAGTTCGATTTGAGATTTCCTAATCGGACAACCAAATTCCTTTTCGCTAGTCCATTCTGCTATATAGTATACGCTGCAATCAATTACCTCTTGGTCCCATGCTCTGTGCAGAACTCATTGAACTCAAGTGATGTGAATTTTCCTCCTCAATCTATTTGAGAACATTTAATATATCCTCCTCCTTTCTCAACACAACTCTTAAAACGTTTGAACATGCTTAATGCTTTGGATATCTCTACTTAAAAATAAGTCCATGCTTTTCTAGTAAAGTCATCAATGAAGCATATATTGTACCTCTTCTTACTGTTAGAGGTGGGAGTGATTGGTCCGCAGAGATCAGCATGAACAAGCTGGAGCTTTTCTGTGTTCCTCCAATTGCTCTTCTTTGGGATTGGATCTCTGTGTTGTTTTCCAATCATGCTGTTTGCACACACTGTTGTTGGAGTTCTGAACTGAGGTAACCCATGCACCATCTTCTTAAACTGGAGTGTCCTCAACCCCTTGTAGCTCAAATGTCCATAGCGACAATGCCGTAAGTGTGCCATATCTTGTGTGGAGGTGTAGAGGCAAGCTGGCTTCTGTGATAGTGATTTTTCCAGCAACGCAAACATCTGATTTGCTGACATCTCGGTCTGTATTATGAGCCCTTTCTCTGGATAATAAATCTTGAGCATTCCATGTTGAATGAGAATCGCCAACCCATTTTCTTGTAGTTGACCAATGCTCAGCAGATTGTTCTTTAGTTCAGGCAAAAAAAATACTTCACTAACAACATGTGTAAAGCCACTTACTTTCAATCTCACATTGCCTTTTCCTAACACATCCATCCTTGTGTTATTTCCCAGCTTTACCTTCTGCCTGAAGTCCTCATTTAGATCAGTGAACAAACTCTTGTCACCACACGTGGTTGCTACATCCAGAGTCTAAGAACCAAACATATCCCCTTCGAGCATCGTTCATCTCCACATATGACATGAGCAACATCTCTTCTTCTTCCCCTAGTTCAGCATAGTTGGCTTCCTTGTCCCAGCTTGGACAATCAGATTGAAAGTGCCCAAGCTTGTGGCATTTAAAGCATTCCATTGTTGCTTTGTTGTAGGGCTGGCGTCTCCCTCTTCCTCTGCCTCTGTACACACCTTTACTCCGTCCTCGTGCACCAAATCTGTCTTCATAACTGATCTTGAGTGCTTGTGCTTCTCCTGTATGTCCTGAAATTTTTGTTCACGAACAATAAGAGAACTCTGCAACTCATCAATGGAGAGTTGATCGATGTCTTTGGACTCCTCAATCGAGCAAACAACATAATTGAACTTCTCACTCAGCGATCTGAGAATTTTCTCCACCACCGTGACATCTTGCATCTGCTCCCCATATGTTCTCATCTTGTTGGCCACTGACAACACTCTTGAAAAATACTCGGAGACTTCTTCCTCAGTCTTCATCTCTAGGGTTTCAAACTCTCTGCAGAGAGCTTGCAGATGTGACCTCTTGATCCTAGCACTCCCTTCAAACTTCTTCTTCATAGACTCCCAGATTTGTTTGGAAGTTGTCTTCACAAGAATGGTCTCCAATATCGTCTGATCTATGGCCTGAAAGAGGAAGTTTTTCACTTTCAGATCTTTCAGTTTCAATTCTTCTAGCCTCTTCCGCTGTGCTTCTGTCTGTACAGATCCATTTGCTAGCTCCTCATAGCCAGTCTCCACCAGCCCCCATAATTCCTTAGATCACAGGAAATTCTCCATCAACATGCTCTAATGGTCATAGTGACCATCAAAGCAAGGAATGGATGGCTGCACAAAACTCCCTTCGACAGTCATCTTCTCTGTTGCTGCAAGAACGTCAAAGACTCTACTGCTTTGATTTTGTCAGGCCAATGGGGGCTCTGATACCAAAATGTTAAGAACAAAATAAAAAATGCTCAACGGTTCTGGGAATGACTTACCTCTTATTAAACAATCTTGGGCTTATAAATAGCCTTTTACAAACTTAATAGAATGAGACAAATTAGTTCATGTTTCTCAACGTGATGAGTGCAAGTGTGCAACTAGAAATCAGGAAACACCACTCAGGTACCCTAAAGACTAGGCCTTATTCAAATAGAATACAAAGACTTTCTCATCAGATCTTCGAGAAACAAAGCCGAATTATATTGTACGACCAAGAGCATAATTAGAGCCAATAAGATGTACAAGCCAAAACTTTGTGTTGTCGAATATTTGATGGCAATATACGGAAGTGAATTGCAATTATTCCAAGGGCCACTCTTGTTTTTCTTTGTCAGTTTTCATATACAATTTTTTCTCTGCTCCAATGTTCGTACGCATTGCTATTTGGTTTACTATTTGGAGAAGATTTTGGCATATGATGAAACCAATTATTTTATTCCTCAAATATTTGCTCCTTTTTCAAGGAAAGAGCTCGCAAGTCCCGCAATTCTTACTAGAAGAAAACGTGGAGCCTATACTTTGTACACAACCAAGAAGATTTGCTGTTGTAGCTGTTGCGAGAATGGTGGCAAAAGCTCGTAATTGTGAAGTAGGTGAAGAGGTTGGGTATCACATTGGTCACTCAAGGGTCTTCTCAGCTAGGTAATTTTATGATTGATAATTTGATATATCTGCAAAGATTTGTTATTCACTGGCTTGCTTTCGGTTTCGACCCAAAAAGGGCTTCTTAACGTCTCTTGTTTGGTATTTGAATCTGTTTGCTTCTAATATGGCAAAAGATTGTGTTAGAAAATAACTGTAAACACCAATTTAAAGGAAGGTCTCCAGATGTCCAATTTTTTTCTTCCAAATGCATCTAACATTAAAGTGTGCAGTATGGCAACAACTTTCCAATAAAGAATATAATGGTTATCTTACACTGATGAATTGCGTGTGCTTATTTTAACTCATAAGCCTCGTGTTTGCATATGCAAGCTGCTGATTGTGAGGCAAGCGCACTCCTCAGTTGAGTGAGGCACGCTCCTCTAGGCTTGCGAGGTGTGCATTTCATATCTTTCTAACTTATTTTCTTTAAGTGTGAGTCCACAAAACATAAAAAATTTGGATTGACCCACTTCTGTAGTAGCCCACTGTTCCACTAGCTACTGCTAAAACATTAAAAAATTGTGTTTCTCGTAGATCCAATTCGGGAATAGTCAATTCTCGGACCGAGTAGTTTCTTTTATTTGTTTGCACAATTTAAATTGTTCTAATATGTATCTTGGGGATTGTTGTATTATTTGCTTATTTTGCATTGTAATAATCATTTAGACATTTTTTTGGTTCAATGTGTTACTCCTCAATACCCAGTTATGTCTTTTTAAACATTGGATATACAACACTAAGAGTTGTGGGGGTTAGCCGAGGTTGAATCTAAAGGATGTTGACGCCTTTCTAACTTTATTGCTATCTTAAAATTCTAGTAGACCCTTGTTTAGGCATGTAACAATTTGCCTTATTGGTTTAGCACGAATTTGACTTCTTTTTGGATTTTAATGTTATGGTCTTCCTGTAACTAATCACAATTTACTCCTTGCTCTGCTATACCTATCTGTTCAACCATTGACTTATATTATCTAACCGTGTCAAGTTTCTATATCAGATCAAAAATTGTATTTAAAACGGCGGGGGTATTGTTGGATGAAATGCGTGAGAAGGGATTGAAAGCACTCAAATATAAAGTTATTATTCTTGATGAAGTACATGAAAGATCTGTGGAGTCTGATCTTGTTCTTGTTTGCGTGAAGCAGTTTTTGCTAAAAAATAATGACATGAGGTAAGCATTGTTTTGACTCAGTCTGTTCTCCTTCTACATGTCTGTTAGCGTAATGCTGAGCATCAATCTAAACTTCATGATTTGATTGGCTTAGATTGAATTCTAAATGGATTGTGGTTTTCTAGGGTGGTTTTGATGTCTGCTACTGCTGATATTTCAAGGTATCGTGAATACTTCAAGGATCTTGGTAGGGGTGAAAGAGTAGAAGTGTTGGCAATCCCTCCTAGCACAGAGAAGAGCGTCATATATCAGCGGAAAGTGACATATCTTGAACAGGTATCGCATTCAATGCAATGTTAATGGAATTACCTATCGCTACCTTGCTATTACTTCACGTGGAGACCTTTTGGTAATCTGATGGCGAAACATCTTTTACTTTCTTTTCCATTAAAATTTTGATTTTTAGTGTTACATTACTGTGAACTGTTTTATGTTTTTGATCGCCTACGGATATTTTTGTCTCAACGATTATTCGGTCTGTTGAAGGACCTCTTGATGGTTGGATGTGGTCTCTCCAATGAGTGCTATGCAATTAAATGCTTCAACTATAATCGTAGATTACAAAGAAATACAAATGATATTGAAACCTAACTAAAGGAAAATAAAAAATAAAATGGCCATAGCTAATTTTCTAAATGCTCTTCATCATGAGAACTTGGAAATATTTGATTTTAAGATTTCTTATTAGGCATATTGACAATTTTTTAACATATGTATCTATGCGGGCAGGTTAGGTTGAAATCCATGTAAAGAGGAACTTGCATATAATCAACATTAATTGCCTCATTGCCTTCACAGTGGTGTGGAACTCTATGAATGCATTCATAAATGATCAATTACCTTTCAAGTCATTTGAAGGCCTTTTTATTCGAAATGGGTTACTGGAATTTTGCATTAACCAATTTGTTCCCGTGCTTTTTGCTACACAGGTTTCCACTGGTTTTTTACCATTTTTTCCAGTATAGAATGTCTATTTGGCATCTAACCTCTATTTTTGGCATGATTTATACTTGAAAGGAAGCCATGTTTTTTGCTATACATGTTTCCATAGGCTTTATAACATTTTTTAAAGTACAAAACGTCAATTTGGCATCTAACCTTCATATTTGGCATGATTTAAACTTGAACGGAAGTACAAGAGATGCATACCCATTTACCTAACTGGATAAATGTTTTCTTTAATAAATGCTTGGTATTTTTCTCTTATGCTCGTATATTCACACAAAATGAATCTCAAGTCTTGTGACATTATTCATTCTTCAAATATGAGACAGCATGGATTCTTCCTATTGGAATGAGTTTCGCTTAGCCCCTGTTTGGCACCCATTCTATTTCTCATTTTTTCTTCTCTTTCTTCATTTCAACCACACATTCTCCAAATAAAATAATATTACATACAAATCTAAAACTTTTCATCACTTTTCCACCACACATTCTCACATCAATGATCAATCACTATTCCAAAATTTCTATTCCCATTAAAATGGGTATCAAACACTACCTTAATTTTGTTATCTAATCAAGGTGGTGTCCTGTTAACTTTTTGTTGAACAGGTAATCGATCTTCTTGATATGGAATCAGAAGACCCCTCTTTGAAATATTGTTCTGGACCAAGCCCAATCATGGCTGAAGCAATTTTCAAGCCTGAAGTCCACAAGCTTATACATGACTTGGTATTATATATTCACAAAAACGAACCAGATATTGAGAAGAGCATTTTGGTCTTCCTTCCAACATTCTATGCACTGGAACAGCAGTGGTTCCTCTTGAAACCATTCAGTGAATGTTTCAAGGTTCATATTTTACATCGGAGTATTGACACTGAACAAGCTCTCAAGGCAATGAGAATTTGGAAATCCCATCGTAAGGTAACATTTTCTTTTCTGTTTTCAGTTTCAGTTCCTACTTCACTTGCATATGGCAGTGATGTTTTATACTGTCCATTAAAAGTTCATGCAAACATTTGCAGAATCTTTACTAGAACATACTGTATATTTTTTATGTGAATTTAAAACATCATCACTAACACAGATAATATTGGCCACAAACATTGCGGAATCCTCTGTTACAATACCCAAAGTAGGCTATGTCATTGATTCCTGTCGATCGTTGCAAGTTTACTGGGATACTAATCGGAGAAAAGATTCTGCAGAGCTTGTATGGGTTTCCAAATCCCAGGTATTGCTTGAATTTTGGCTCCTTCTTGTGGTTCACTTTTCGTATTGGATTTTCTTGTCCTCAACTTTTGTGTCACAGGCTGAACAGCGCAGGGGGAGAACTGGTCGGACTTGTGATGGTCACGTGTATCGTTTGGTAACAAGATCGTTTTTTAATCAGCTGGTGGATTATGAACCCCCAGCCATACTGAGGTTGTCATTAAGGCAACAAGTACTTCTCATTTCCTGTGCTGAATCTAGAGCCATTAATGACCCCAAAGGTAGTTTGCCATTTCTGACCTACTATTCTTTGAGATGCATCTTTTCCATGTTTGCTGTAGCTAGTACTCACGAAGTGGCTTTGACTTTAGTAAAAATGACAAGTACTTGGAGTCGAACCTCGATACAGGCGAAATGATATAGGAATTTACCATATCTCTCACTCAAAGTTGTTTTATTGTACATATGCTTGATATATTGGATAAAAATTCAATTTTTCACATAACACGTAACACGGATTCCCTCTTAAGTTCCCTTCATATTACTTTTCCTAAATCAATAAAAATATGCAAGTGTTGTTTCTCACCTCTATAATGTACATCAGTCTTCTAAGCAAGTAATCAACTTTTATATTATATGTATACCCAGCAAACTGTTTGTTTTTAAGACATTTGAATGGCATCTTAATCAATGCTCAAACAGGACTTGTGCCGTCGCTTATGAGCTTAGTACTTCTTTAGTTTCTTGATGGACTATTCATCCCCTATTCATCGGGAATCCTTTTATGCTATAAGATATTGTTAAATAATTTTATCACCACCAAAATCCTATCTCTTTTAGACACTTCCATACTTAGATATAGAGGGTGTTTGGTGGGGATTAAAAATAAATTTTTTAGTAGATTGTGATAGAATTTTTTTAAATGTGTGGTTGAAAAGCTGTGGGACCATGAAAGATGTGATTAATATTGATTGTTTAACTTTGATTTAGATTAAAATCTGATTTTAATCCGTACCAAACAGGCTCATAGATTTTCAGGTCTAGATGCATTTTTCCTGTTAATAAGGCATGAATGAATTTGGCCGGTGCTCACCAAGCAATGATTTATAAAATCCAAGAGTTTAATGCTATATGTTATGTGACGTTGACTTCAGTGGATTCTGTATGTTCTATAGTTTGTATTCCTAGTTCTCTGTATATCAATGCCAATCAGACTGCTATTTCTTTCTCTTCAGTGTTGTTGCAGAAAGCCATGGATCCTCCACAACCTGATGTTGTCGAGGATGCACTGAATCTGCTGGTTCACATTCGTGCATTGGAAAAAGCATCTCCTAGGGGTCACCATGAGCCTACATTTTATGGACAACTGCTTGCCAGTTTCTCTCTGTCGTTTGATGCTTCTCTCCTCATTATCAAATTTGGGGAAATAGGAATGCTACGGGAAGGCATTGTATTTGGTATTTTGATGGATCTCCAGCCTCTACCCATTCTTTCTCCTTTTGGTCAGGAAAATCGGGTATTGTCCACAAATTGAATTTGTGTTACATTTCATTGTTCAGACGATCTTATTTCTACTGACTATGAGTTATTAATTTTCAGTTTGTGGAATACACTGAATACTATTATAATGGAAACAGCAAGGACACTGGTTTGGGTAGGAAGGAGGTGCTATATATGGGAAACTTGAGTGCATTTCAGTTCTGGCAATGTGCTTTCAAGGTAATATTCTCTCTGCCCCAACCCTTATAGTACTCACTTCCAAGGAGACATCTTGGTGTTGAATTTGTGATTTGTCTCAAGTTTTGTAACCTGTGCATGCTTTGTTTTTGAAGGACAAATGTCGTCTTGAACGACTGAAACAGATTCTTAAGGTTGATAATAAGGAAAACACTCAAATTCTAGACTCAAAGGTTGAGGAAGAATGGTGTTCATTCCACTACCTTGTGCGGCCAGCACTCCACCAAGTAACTGAAACATGTATGGCTTCTTTGAGCATTGATATATCTTTTTAAAGACTAAATTTATATGATGATTGAAATGTTTTCCCTTTCCCAGAGCAAGCAAAGATCCAAAGTTCAAGTCTCACAGCCATCATAAATGAAAATTGTGTACGGGCAAGGCCTTTGATGAAAATATTAATCTGGCTTGCACTTGGGGGTGGGGAGTGCTGGGGCTAAATTTATTATAAATAAATGTGCTCCTCTTACATGTTAAGCTTTTAGAGGACATGTTTTAACATGGTACCATAGCAAGCAAAGATTCCCGGTTCAAGTCTCACCACCATACATGTATGAAAATAGTACTTGTGTCCAGCTTTTACTGAAATAAATAAATCCTGCTGGCACGCCTCGTGTTGAAGACTAAATTTACATAAACAAAAGTTATCATGGTCTAACTGCTTAAACTTTCAGACGAGATGATTCCACATGTTGAAAATTTGACATATTTATGCTGACTGCTGAGTGTGTTGTTTGCAGATGATGAAATCCTCCATTCTCTGCATCGGGTTCGACCCAAATTTCTGGTGATATCTGATAGTCTACCATCTTATTATGATCCATATGTCTGGCACACATGCAATCTCGAATGTGAGCAAAAGGGGGAAACAGAGGCACTGGCTGTAGAGGATGAACACCTTGAGCTTGATAGTGAGTTGAGAAGATGTGTTTCTGTACCTTTTGCTGGATGCAGTGATTATCAAATGGACAAGATGGCTAGAAATTTGGCATTGATCGTCAAAGAGGTACCATATTTTGCTAATCAAGGTGCCATATCATTGCCACGAAGATAATATCTTCTTTTTCCATATGAAACAGATGAGAATCCTACTTACTGAGGATGCATCTGAAGAACAGCATAGATTACCCAATGATGACAGAAGTCATGTTGCTGGAGGTGCATCACTGTGTAAATTTTTCATTAACGGCTTGTGCAACAGGGGTAGCCAATGTTTATTTTCTCATTCACTCCAAGCAAAAAGACCTGTTTGCAAATTCTTTTTCTCTTTGCAGGTATCTATTTTTGCTTATTTCAGCCCTTGCTCTCAAAATTTCTCTCTCGGCAATTTCTAAATGATAGGCTCTTTTAAATTGTTAATATGGGCCTGTTTGATATAGATATTTTGAAAATTGATTTTTTGAGAATATCTGATTAAAAAAATAGGGTAAAGTTATGGGTTCAAATGTAAAATTATTTTATTGGAAGAATGTGTTATTGAAAATGAGTTTGGGGAAAGATGAGTTTTAAAGAATGTGTGCTAAACAAGGGCTATATGTAACTTAATTGGTTGGAGTATTTGCAGGGATGTCGCAATGGAGATTCATGCTTCTTCTCTCACGAATCTGGTACAACAGCAATATCATGTAGTGACTTGAGTTTGTGCAGCCAAGATGACAGAGACACTGATGCAGCATCTCTTGTTCGATTTTTTCCTGATTCTTCTTCAGATGGATACATACTATTATTGGATGACATCGATCTTTATTTTTCTACATATATTTCTTATCACTATGATTCTTCCTGTATGATTTCCACATCATCTCAACCAGATCCCCTCATTCCTGACCCATCGGGCATCAAAATTTTGTGGGGACTTAGTCATCCATATCAGACCATTATGTCCAGAGCAGGGGAAAACACAGTTCCATGGAATGAAGTCAAATGCGTATTGTGGTTTCCTAGATTTGATCATGAATATAAGGAAGGACAGAAAAGCTCCATACAAACGTTCTTTGAGTATCTGGCTATCCGAATATTGGCAGACTCCCTGCAAGAAGTGGTAGTAATCTTAACCATGAACAACATCCGATTTTCCCAGTTACAGGTAATGGAGAAAATCTAGTTCTCGCTTGGTTAAGCTTTTCAGTGTTTATAAGCACAGGGTCTCAAAGAATGTGTGGTTAAAACGTAGATAAAAGTTGTGGGTTCTAAGGAATATGTGGTTAAAAATGAAGTTTGACTAGCCTATGAGTACTTAAAAGCTTTGTCAAACATAGACTTGTATATTCTATTTCCCACTTATCCTGCCTGTTTAAATTTTACCGAAAATAGTTAGTTTTTCCATTGTGGAGGTGACAGTTGAATATTTATCCTGAGGAACTTTTAACTGAAAAAAAGCTTCAGCTTGATAACTGATTTGAACATGAATCTGTTTTGTTGTTATGGGAAAACAACCTTAAACAAGAAAGTAAATTTATCTGAGATCTGATAAGATATGGGCATGGAGTGGCATTACATGAATTGTGGAAGTAAATATGTTATCAAATTCACCAATAGAGCATGATTTATTGCAAAAACTGTTTTAAATACGGACTTTTCTTGCAAATTTTTGTTTTTCTCCTTACAGCTAGTTGCTTGCAGACCAAACACAACAGTCGGATAGTTATCTGGACATCATTAAAACATTGCCCTTTCGTTTCAATAGGAAAAGAGTTTAGGTTTTCTGTTCTTGCATTTGATATATATGGTTATATATTCTGACTTGAATGTTTTATTAGGTGGAAAAGTTGGCACGGGACAGTTTCTTCTTACTAAGAGAATCATTTCCATTTGATGAATCAAGCTTTGGGCTGTTGTTTGATGAGGTGACAACTAGAAAATCAACATCGACTTCAAAGCCCGTTTCATACGTTTTTGATCTGCATCCACCTGCCGAAGTTCAGTTTGGTGATTATAAGATGCATTTCCGCCAACATTTGCATCCTATTTATTAGAAGTTATCTGCGGGAGGTTGTGTATATGAAGTTGCTTGTTGGTGTCCTTGTGAAGGAAAATGTAGAGGTAATTAAATTCACAACAAACTTTTTATTTGTTGCACCATATTTTCATTGCACTTGGTTCTCAACCTTTATGCTCCCGTAAAACTTATCTCCATAACTTTTTTTCATTTCTTATCTTCAACCTTTAATTAAATAGCACATCTCGTCTTTGGTAATGGTTTCAGTCAAAATCTTCTGTTTGTGTGTTTTAAATCGAGTGAAAAGTAATTTGACACACTTTCACATTTATTTTCCTTTTATAAATTTGATGGGCAAATAAGTTAATTGTACGCCCTCAATAGACTTTTTGGTCGAAAATTGTTACCTGAGACGGGAAGTGCTACTGAATGCTAATCTACGAAGGTTGAGATAAAAATGCATTGCAAAAAATCATGGACACAAGGGAGCAAAGATTGAGGATCTTAAATGAAATTTAAATGTGGTTAACTAATAAAACTATAGTGTGAATATAATTACCCATTTAGTTATTGGATGTCAGAAGTTTGTGAAGCATAGACAGTATTACCCTTCATTTTGCCAACTATAGAGGCACGTGAACTCTTTAGTTTAGTAGAGAATATTACTATTGATTTTGGCAATTTAGTACAATTATATATTTAACTATTTAAGATTGAGGGTGTTTGTTTTATTTGCTTTTATAGCATGTTTGGAATTGGTTGATTGATTGAATAGCATTGAACAATATTAAAAAGTCGTTTATTATATTTCTTTATCCTTACCGAATATGCTTGTATTCATATGTAGGGGAAAGATGTTGCTTTAGGGATTGAACACCTTTGGAGATGGTTCAGAAATCTATGATGAAACATATTGAACACATGGTTGTCATGTCTATATATCCTTTATGGATGGATGAAATGTAACACTAATTAGCGGAAGGATGCGAGCAAAACTTCTCCAGACCAAGCCCTCCACCGCCACATCTCACCATCACCACTTGCTCCAAACTCTCATTCTACCCTTGCATTAACAGAAAACCTGCCACCCCCACCTCACCTGCACCTCCCTCCTAGTACAAAACATGACAAAAAGAAATGAAAAATCATCCTACTAACCAGTTACGCCCACCAAGGAAAAATGATACGAATGTTTGTGCCAAAATTTGAAGGTTAGGACCAATTGCTCCGATTTCCCATCTTTACTTCAGAAGTTACTTGCCAAAGAAGTTTTTACATATCAGTTGATTGATTTTCTTTGACGAATTGAGTGGACATACAAGCTTACCTTGGTTCTTTCACATCCATAACAAATTGTGAATGAATTTTTAGTTAAGACACATGGCTTTTGTTATATGTGTTCTATAAACAATTATCCTTGTAAAATGTATCAAATGCTATTGCAAACAATAAAAGCAGAAACAGCAATCAAGGGAAGCAGTACAGAAAAGTCACATCCTGCTTTACGCACACTGACGGACTACATAAGCAACCTAATCTTCTTCCACATCGTCTTCTTGTTCCTCCTCCTCTTCCTCCTCATGTTCTTGCTCTCTGACCTCATCTTCATCGTTTTCTTGCTCTTCATCATCGGTTTTCTGATTTTTTGCTTGACCCATGCCAAAAGACAACAGTAAAGCAACAATTTATTAGCTATATGTGTGATTGAATGCAATCATATGACGGAAGGAATTTATTCAAATGCCATGTTTGAAAGTCCAAACAAAAAAGGTATGAAAGAACACGAAGCCTGCGATGGCTATAACATGCCGATCAATTTAACATCACAAGTTTGACAAGGGACATCATGGACAAAGAAAACAATATCGAAAGAAGGCATGCACAATTAAGCCTTGCAACACCTTTTCTAGTTTGTGTTCTAACCATCAACAAATAGGAAAGAAAGGAAAATCTATCCATAGTTGCGTTTGGAGAGTTCAAACCACCCAAAATCAAGTAATTTCTTCACTTCCCAAAATTTGAATGATCATGTCTACAGCACACCATTAAATGGCACTACAGGCTTACATGAGGAACTGAATGTTGAAGCTGTTGCAATGGAGACTTGTCTACTTACCAACCAATTAAAGAACATTGTATTGAAGTTTTACCCTTTCTTTGGGAGAGATTTTTCCAAGTGAAAAATGACTTTTTTCCAGAGAATGTAGAGATTAAAAAGTGAAAAGGTAGGGGTCCCATAAAATGTGCAGTTAAAAATGATTTTGGGTAAAAATGATTTTATAAAAATCTCTCCAAACAAGCTTTTATACTGTCCAGATGCAAGTTGACTGCTTTCTTCAATAATGGAACTTCATTCACCTGACTAATCAATAGAAGTTTTCAGTTGAGATTAGCATACCATATTCACTGAATATTACTCCTCCAGAACACAGTCCTTCCTCAATTTTGATGAGTTGAAGTGTAATCCTAGGTCCAATCTCTTGAAGCTTAACAGCACTTTTTTTAGAAGCCCGGTTAACTCTACCAAGGTCAGTTGCTAGAATTACATTTGCAGCTTCATCATCTGCTTCACTTTCTGATCCATAACCAGCCCTTCAAGGAAACAAAGGAAAATGTAACTAAACCATAACGAGGAAACCACCTCTAATATATTTTAGCCAATTTGGGCTCCATTCTTTCACATTTTAATGAGGAGAATAGTAATTTTTTGAAAAATGTGTGGTTGAAAAAGAAGGAAAAACGTTTAGATTTATGTATAATATTATTTTATTGAAGAACGTGTGATAATTTTAATTTAATAGGGGCTAAAACAACATTTAATCTTCTTTAAGAATCCCTCCATTTATCAGGTTCCAAGAAGAATTAAACTTCAGGTACAAAAGTTCGAAACTCGTTTTTTCAACTCTTCAAATTAACTTTTATCTAGTATCAGAGATAATCCTTAAAACTCCCTATTGTTCTATTTTTCCTAAAATCATCATGCAACTTATCCTAGCTATATAAGTTGACAAAAGAAAAGGGCATTGCATTTCAAAAAGCCACAGAAGACAACATTAAAAAATTACTCCAATATCAGGTAGAAAACTGGTGATATTTTAGAGAAAATGATGATAACATACAATTTATTATCCATGTAACATGCTTTCACAATTTATGTTATATAGCTTAAACCAAAATTAATGGCCAATAACTTAGAACAACATGAAATGCAGATTCATAATTAAAAGCTATATTGACTCAATCAGGAAAGGAAAAAAACGATGTCTCGGAGGAATATACAAGCAATGAATAAAAAATCAACTACTAAAAATGTATATAGGAATTGCTCAAGAGTAAAATTCAGTGTGAACAAGATATGAAGTACAAGTGCATTGCCTTCTGTCCAGAGAGAGAGAGAGCATACTTTGTCACGAAATCACTCACGTCTTGAAGATTTCTCAAATCAGGCACCTGATGGTTTTGCACAAATTTCCTAATTCTGCGTGAAACATCAACAGGTTGTAATCTAATGGAGAAGTGACGGAAGTCAATCAACTTCGTCTCTTTGTTGTAATTTAGTAATACAATCCTTTGGCATGAAGAAAGATTGACCTGAAACACATAATTGTGAGAGAGACAACTGCATTGAAGCTATAATTAGATTTGAGTTATGGAGATTCTTCACTTACAGTGTTCACATCTATGGCAGGGAATATGTTTTGAAACATTATAGTAACGAGCTTCAGATGTTGCTCCCCATTTCCAAAACCAGAAAGAACAATCTACAACGTTCAAACACGAGAAATATTTCCATGAGAGTAACCGAATGGCAAAAAAAAAAAAAAGGGGAGTACTAGCAGTCAGTATATGAATGCGCACATATCATACAGCATCCAAAGTTACGAAACATTTCGTACACCATTAAGAGATGTGTGTATGCACATTATTTGTTGCACACAATCATTCAAGTTTGCTCGAGGATTTATGTGATCTTACCAAGGGTGAGTTTTTGAAAAGATCTTTGGGGCATCTCGGATGCAATTGACTTTGAGCAACATCAGAAGCCAATGAGTATTCGTTTATTTTAAATGTAAGCGTTGGACCCTGGGGTGTCCTAGCAACTCTCAAGTATGGTGCCGTGTCAGTTTTAGATAAAATGAGGAAATGTGTTACCCCCATAGGTCCTGAAACATTCAAGAAGTCTTTGAGATTATTTCGCCTTTTTTCCTGCGGATCACAATGAATATCAACTTAGCCAACTGAAGATCAGACAGAATTCACTATGCATGTAAAGTTTCAAGAATCGCGTTCTTGATTGAATCTTGCAACAATGTTGTTAGTACAAATAACCACTTTTATTAAATAAAAACAAACACAAGAACTCAGCCATAAAAACTGAAACAAAAAAGAGGTCAATTACTTCCATGCTAGTACATATGCTCATTTAAGAATGAGCTAAAAACATCAAATGAACATTGGCATTCGGAAATTACTTTATCTTAAATATTACCTCAAGAATGCTTGGTGTCTATCTTCATGGATAACAATTATGAGCCCAACATAAAATGAATTGGGTAATAAACAATTCATTTAGAGCTTTGGAATCAACAACATCAGTATATAAACCTCAAAAAGATTCACATTTTTAAGAAGTATCAGGTAGTGGATTTGAATTGAACTGTCAGCTTTACTAGTTGAAAATCACAGTTCCTTTATTGACATAATTTGAGCATTATAGAGGTACTAAGCTTATTAAGTACTTATCCTTGCAACTTTACAGATGTATTCATCAACGTCTTCATAGAATTTGCTATGAAATTCCCAGGCAATGCTCACCTTGAGCTTAAGAGCAGTAAAAGGAAGCATCAATTTTCTTAAATCCATCTGCAATTGTCTGAGGGGGCCCGGCAACTTCCCCCGAGAAAAAACAAAACTCTTTGGAATCTTGTCTCCAGTTATATGATCCACACTCGGCTGCTTCTTGATGATCGGCTTAACAAACGGTTTTTTCTTCTTCTACAGTTCCAATTCACAATGTACAATGTAAGGAATACCAAAAGGCAATCGTAATACCTATATATAAGTATAGTATTTCGTGGCTTACGCTTCGGAAACGAGCCATGTCCCAATCGTAGCTTCCAATGAATAAACTTTGAATTTTACTCGATTAAACTGCTACAAAATTTAAATAGTGTAAAAATACAGATACAATAATCACCGATTGTATAGTGAAGCACACTAATTCAGGAGTGCCTCTTCGGTGGTAAAGGTTTTGCGGTTCGGTAAAAATAACGTGTATCAAACCCTCCCTAAAAATAAATAAATCCAGCTCAGCCCTCAATTTGACGATGAATCAGATCTGACTTATGGATTTTGTCAAAGAAGCAGGAATGGGCCGACGCCCTAGATTTGATAGGCATTAGCCCTGACCCAATATAAATTTGTGGGCATGGGTCGATTTTGGGTCCAACTAGTCATATTTATGCCCTGTTTGAGCCCTATTATTCTAAAATTCATTTTTTCAACACTCATTTTCAATCACACGTCTTTCTATAAAAATAAGTTTACACGTAAATTCAAAATATATCTTTATTTTTTCAATCACACATTCTCCAACTTTTAACTATTTCAAAATGTATTTTCTTAGTAAAATGGAGCCCGAACAGGGGCTTAATTTACTTTAGGTTCAAGTAACACCCTTCTAGCCATGGAAAAAGATCAAGTTGACTAAAAGTTGAAGCAAAATGTTTTGACTTTCTTTACTTGGCTAAATGGTTGCAATTTTATGTTTTGCTATTGTTAAAACTTAAAACCATTGGTATTTATCGGCTTGACAAATTAAATTTCCTAGCATCAACCTCGTGCTTATCATATTTGGACATTTTTCTAAGAGCCCATAAAAACAATTTTGACGATGGATCTAACAATTACTCGACATCGATTATCAACGTATCATTTGTGAGTCGATCGGGGGTGAGTCGAGATTGATACTTTACATTGAACTACATCATAATTTGCCTCGTCAGAAAAGGCGTCCTTGGGATACACAATGAATCCAAACATCCCTTCTTGCTTTCAATAGATTCATGAGAAACTCACCTATCTACCTTGCCCATTCACATGATCGTATATTGTGCTAAATCTCTTTTCCTCATCACCCTTCCAACCTTTATTGCATTCACCACCTTCTTGTTTTTCTAACAAACTGTTCAAAAAAGGGTCTTTCAACTTTTCCAACTCACCCAAAACCTTTTTCCTTATAAGGCCAAGTTGTAAATCTCTCCCCTTAGAACAAGAAGATTTTCTAACTAGACAAGCTTGTGCAATGTGCTAATCTCAAATTCTTCTGCCCATTTTTCTCTTTCTCAAAAGGGCCCTTCAAATTTTTTGTCTTTGAGATGACACAGCCATGCACTATTTTAACATTCATTCTTCTAATGCTTTTATGCTCACTGACATCCCAAACTGAGGACAATTATGTCCAAGATGCTTGCAGTGTGACTCGTTATCAAGATATTTGTATTCACACTCTGGCTTCATTTTCACACACAGCCAAACACAGCCCTAGTAGGTGGGCCCGAGCCGGGGTATCCGTCACCATCGGAGAAGCAAAAAAAGTGAGTACGTACTTGAGGATACATGGAAGTGATACGATCATAAAAGGAAGAAATAAAGTTGCACTTTTGGATTGCATTGAGTCTTTTCAAAATACTCTTGATAATCTTCATAAATCTCTTGGCATGCTTAGAAAGCTAAATTTTCGGGAATTCGACTCTCAAATGGGCGATGTTACAACGTGGTTAAGTGCTGCTCTTACTGATGAAGATACATGTTTGGATGGATTTGATGGGCGAAAAGGAAAAGTCGTTGAAAGTTTACTAAATCGTGTTTCGAATGTAAGTTACATGACTAGCAACGCATTAGCTTTAGTTAACAAACTTGCGACAACTGGTCCAGAAGCACTGCAGAAGGATTGAGATCTATGGAGCTTGATATTAATTATAATCAGCTTTTAAGCTTTTTAGCTTAATTATAATCGTGTTGGTGAACATAGTACTTGTTAATAAGCATGAATGAGGCTGATAAGATTTGGCCTGTATGCTGTTTAATGCGATTAGCTTTGTATATTTATGATGGTTTGTTTGTAGAAGAAAATCGCATTTCAAGAATTCACCAATATCTTAGTAACCTCATCAAAGAAACATTATTCAAATTAAGAATTTAAAAATCTATCTATCAAAGAACATTTGCATGGGATCGAGCTTGGTTTGATGAGAGTTGGCAAGTAGGTATATGATCCTTTTGTAGCGTTATTTGCTTCCTTGATTCTAAGATTTTATCTGTGTGGGATAAGTTTCTATATTTTCACGTATCCAATTTGTTCGATCACTTGTCTCTATCAAGATTAACTTTTATTTTTGTAATTGAACTACGAATCCAATTACAGCCCATGAGCACTTAATGAGCCCACTAATTGTCATTAATTGGCTTCCATTTTAGCCCGTATCAGCTATGAGATCCTCAACGTTAAGAGTGTCCAGTGAGAGAGCTTGTTCTGATCGGCCGCTTACATCTAAGCCCTTGTTTGAGATTCGAGTTTTTCTTATCTTTTCTTTTTTGAAAATGAGTTTTGGAACAGTAATTTTTTGGAGAATATGTGGCTAAGAAATAGAATATGTGGTTGAAAATGAATTTGCAAAAAAAAGGATTTTGTTTCGATGATTGTCAAACAGGGGTAGAATACGGTTCAAGTTCTTGATAGGCCAGCTCATAAATAAAAGTGGAAATTACATGAATCCCTACTTTTCAAAATCCAAGTTCAAAAATCAGATTTTAAGTTTTATTGTTCAAAAATCATATATTTTATATATAGATACAAGTTTTTTATATTTAATTAAATATTAATAAAAATATTATAAAAATTAAATTATATAATAATTCAAACCCTAATTCATTTTCAATCATATTTTCTCTCACTACTTTCTCTCAC